>PVJS01014823.1:0-39779 GCA_004027185.1 Glis glis | reverse complement strand
AAGAGCTGTTTGCATGTATGTTAACACCAAACTGATACTCATTGTGATGTGAGACTACAATGCACCAATAAAAACATAAAAAAAAACTCTTAAAAAAAATTCAGACTCCTTAAAGGAGTCTTATCCCGATATAGATTAACTCACATTAACATCTGTGGTCCACAGATCATTAGAACATGGGATAGGTATTAAGGTTTTATAATTAATAATACTAATTTAAATTTTTGTACTTTAAATATAAAGTATTATTAATGTTATTAAAGTCTAGAAATGTATTTATAATGCATATAAAATGTGTTTTTAAATGAACAAAACATTTTTTCATACTGATTGTAATTTAACTTCTGTCTGAAATTTTCTATTCTCTTCATTAAAAGTATTTTCTAAATAACAGGAAAGGCTAGTGACCCCAATGATGTTGAAATGCAGACTTTTGCTATCTGCAAATTTTAGCTTTAACCTAGAGAATCAAACCCAAGATTGATATATGTTCTTTTAGAAAGCCAGTACATATTAGCATTTATTTATTTGGTTCCCTTCAAAGCATCTTACTAGTTTGTACTTTACCTATTTTGCCTTTCTGTTGGTATGCCCTTATGGTGTACAATGACATTCTTTTTTGTATTCATCTGGTGAACTTCATTTCTCTAATTGCTATGATCTAAATGTGTTTGTGAGGTTTTTTTTGTTCTTCTGTCTGTGCATGTGTGTACGTGCACTCAAATGAATGTTAAGTTCCTTAACCAGTTTTCCATAGATTCAGCCATGTTGTTTATTCAGGCTGCTGTATCTGCCTTCTTCTCTACTCCACTAAACCCTTTTCTGGGAAGTGCAATATTCATCACTTCATATGTTCGACCGGTGAAATTCTGGGAAAGAGACTATAAGTAAGTAAAGTAAAATACTTGGAAGACAATTTCTGTCTTTTTTTATAAGAAAAAACTATTAAAAGCACTATGGCTAGAAGTTATGTATGGGTCACAATTTGTTGTGTTGAAATATTTTCGTTAAAAATTTATATTTTTAAAATTTGAAAATTATGTACATAGTGTTGGGGAAAACTGCTCTTTATTTTCTCATTTTTCTATTCATAAGTCTTTTAAAAATATAGTTCTCATTAAATATACTCATTTTGCATATTTTTTCTTTCATATATTTTTAGACTTATTTCATATTAATAATATTCTGAATCTTTATGCTAAACAGTGCTACATCATTATAACAGTTTTTTTTGTGTGTTTTTTGGGGGGGAGTTACTGGGGATTGAAACCAGAGGCATTCTACCTCTGAGCTATACCCCTAGCCCTTTATTTTTTATTTTTTGTTTCTCACTAGGTTGCTAAGAGCCTAATTTGCTAAAGCTGGTCTTGAACCTAAGATCCTCCTGACTCAGCCTCCCAGCTACTAGGATTATAGGCATACACCACCATGCCTAGCCATCACAGCAGTTTTAATGAGTTATCTCATAGTTTTCTTAGAAATAGTTGGCTGTTAGCCGGGCGTGATGGCGTGGGAGACTGAGACCAGAGGATCTGGGTTCGTGGCCAGCCTCAGCTACAGTAGTGAGGCCCTCCGCAACTTCGTGAGACCCGGTTTCAAAATAAAGTATAAAAAATAGGGCCGGGGGTGTAGCTCAGAAGTAAAATGCCCCTGGGTTGAATCCCCGGTACCACAACACACAAAAAAGAAATAGTTGGCTGTTTCTAGAGCTAAATGTTTATAAGTTACCCTTACTTTTTCATGAAGAAAGTCTTTAATGATCATCTTTATACGTCATGTTTTCTCCATCTAAGCTTAGTTCCTTGGGCTAGCTGTTTTGTCTATACTTAGAAACTATCCATGTGATCTGTTTGAATTACATTTTGTTTAAGATAGAGTTACTAAAAGGGATATTTACTGAATTATAGAGCATAAACATTTTAAACATGTATTAACCCATTGATTTAGAAAGAGCTTATACTAATTTATAATTCCATTGGCCATCTGTCTTTGTCTCTACACTTTCCTAATTTGGCATTTTTTCTCAGGGAAAATTGAGTCTCACCTTTGAAACAGTGAACCGGCTTGTGGGTTTGAAACTTTAACTCTAGTCTTTTACTTAAAACTGCAGATGGTGTTTCCCATTTTGGTGAATTTCAGTACTATTCATATCTTACTTTTCTGGGCCAACTTCTAGCCCAAAGTCATGTGTATGATAGCAGTTATTTTGGTCTCAGAATACCTTAATAAATCTTTTTATTGTTTTTGTTTGCTTGTTTGTTTTTGGTACTGAGAATTGAATTCAGGGGAATTCTACCTCTGAGCTACACCACAGCCCTATTTTATTTTTTATTTTGAAACAGGATCTAAGTTGCTGAGGGTCTCACTAAGTTGCTGAGACTAGCCTCAAACCTACGATCCTCCTGTCTCAGCCTCCTATGCCCAGCATAATCTTAAAAATTATTGAAAATGCCATAGCTCTTTAAAATGAATTTTATCTATCAGTATTTACTATAGTAGAAAAAACTAAAAACATTTCAAATGTATATTAATTTAAAAATAACAAGAATGTATCCATTGCATAGTATTAACATTTTAAAATTAAGAATAACAGTATTTCCCCACCCACCAAAAAAAACGAAAAGTGTGGCATTGTTTTACAGTTTTGCAATCTCCTGGCTTGTTGATAGACATATGGATTCTCTTATCTGCCTCTGCACTCAATCTGTTGCAGTATGTTATTTTGCTTGAAATATATGAAGAAAATTTGACCTCAGATATGTAGTTGAAAAAAAAGAGGTATTTTTAATAGACTTCTAAAATAATTGTGTGTATTTTTCTTTAATCTCTGACTAAAACTTAACAAATGGTAGAATCTTAAAAGGTAGTTGCAGTGTGAAATTTAAACTATCTGTGAACTTTGGGAGCTATGTTACATCAAAATCCATCTATCTGTCTTGTGCTTGGAATGGATTTTTCACTTATTTATAATTTTAAAACATTATTTATTGTTCATTTGGAAAATACTGGTTTACTAAGTAACAGAAATCTTCCCAATATTGGCACATATCATTGTGCAGTGTTTTAAAAAAATGTGTTTGTTAAAATATCATTAATCTTAAAAGAAACATCATTAAATATTGGGAAGCTATCAAATTCATTATGCTGGATATAAGTTTTCCAAAATTCTAATTTTGCTTGAAAGCTTGAATTTTATCATTGTCAACAGATATTACCAATTGTTTCCCTTGAAGTGATAGGTTTATTTTCTTTATTTTTGAGAAATGTCTGTTAAATAACACATGTGAATAATCTGGCTTCTCTGTCAGCTGTTCAAGTAAAAATGATATTCCAAGAGAAGAATCCGCTAGTTCTGCTTGTAACTCTAACGATCATACAGATGCTGCCTCTGAGGCAGCCGCAGTACTTCAGTACGTAGCAGAACATTACAGAGGCCTGTACTAAGGAGCTGATAGTTAATAAATTTGCATTTTTACTCCTTTATGAGTTACTTTCTTAAGTGAAGCTAGTTGTTTATTTGTTTTATTGTGCATGAGTAGCAGTGAAAGATAGTACCATTTGGTGCTACTGCCTGATTCATGCCAGAAAAACAGTGAAAAGGGGCAAATAACAGCTCAGTATTATTATGAGAATAGTTTAGGTCTGGAAAACTCGAGAAAGTTTTGTGTTCTACAGACAACATTTAGGGAACCACTGTTCTAAAGACCACACACAATACCACTGGGCATTAATAGATGTGCCTTCCTGTTGCAAAGAATCTTTCATGCACTGTGAATTTCTGAGAACCATACACAGTCTACATTTTTTTTTAAATCCAGGTCACTTTTTTTTTTTCCCTCACAGTATCACTCATAGATGTCTTTCTCCACACTGCAGTGAAACACCTGCTAGGGGGAAAACTGCTGTGTTTGAGTGTGGTGAAGGTGGGAGGAGAAAAGTATCTAAAAACTACATGTGAAAGTGTGCTACCAGCTAGGGGTATGTAGCTCAATGGTAGGGTACTTACCTAGCACAAGAGAGGCCCTGGGTTTGAGCTCCAGCACCATAAAAAGCAGTAACAACAAAAAGGCTTACTACCAAGGAGTTTTTCATTATAGTAGTCATAGACTTTTCCCAGAGATTTTCCTAAAGCATCAGCAAGATCTATTTCATCTATATCTTATATCCTATAGTTTCTCCTTCCTTCCTTCCTTCCTTCCTTCCTTCCTTCCTTCCTTCCTTCCTTCCTCTCCCCTCTCCCCTCTCCCCTCTCCCCTCTCCCCTCTCCCCTCTCCCGCATTCTTACTTTCAGATTGAACCCAGGGGCACTCTGCCACTGAGCTACATCCTTCTTATTTTTAATTTTGAGAGAGGGTCTCGCTAAGTTGCCCAGGCTGTCTTTGAACATGTGATTCTCCTGTCTTAGTAGCTTGGATTATAGGTGTGTGTCACTGTGCCCAGTTCCCTCACTTTTAATTGTTAATTTTTTTAAAGTGTGAAGAAAGTTACTAAAAAATGTTTTATTTTGTCTTCCTCAGCACAAAACGAGTGGATCATTCAAATACCAGATTGGCTTCCCAGCTTGATAGAAATCCAGGTAATAGTTCTATTTGTGAGTAAGGAGGCAGGTCTAAGGATTTGATTCATATATATGTGTGTGTGTGTGTGTGTGTGTGTGTGTGTGTGTGTGTATTCACTCCCAACCTGTTGGAAATCATCTATGAGTTGCAAGTAGTCATTTTTTAAAACTAAATATCTTTTGTTTTATTTTGTTTTACTTTAGAAAGTACAGTATATGTGAGTTAGAGTATCTCTAATTAATACACCCATTTTTTTTTCCCGTTGAGGCAGGGCTGTACTATGTTGCCCAGGCTGGTTCAAACTCACCATTCTCCCACTTCAGCCCCAAGCATGTACAACCAACCAAAGCCTGGTTTATGCCTGTTTTCCTAAAATGCATTTAAAGAATGCTGATAGAAATTTTTAAAATGCCGCTCAAAGTTTATTTTTACATAGATTTGAAAGAAGAAAGCAGTTAAAGTAAAACTGGTCAGTGTGTTGAAGGGTATGCAGCCAGACTGATACACGTTTCATTAATATGCTTGCTTCCACTCTTCCCCAAATGTTTAAGTAAATATTAATTTAATTTAGTTTATTATGTTTGGATGTGTCATCCATTGTGTGGGGCAGGTAGCCATTCAAGGTAGGGATTCAGTGGGTGGCATTCCCATTATCTGAAGTCTTAGTTTTGTCATTTGGTAAACATCATTTTATCGTCCCAATAGTAATCTGACCCAGAGAAATGGAGCCTCACTGCCCTAACTGTAAGGGACTAACAAATTAACCAGAACTTCAGTGTATGAATTTACTAAAAGAAACATTAGTACTATCCAATAAACTGGAATATTTATATCCATTTGACTTTTAAATTCCCTCAGTTACTTTGTCTAAAAAACCAAACTATAAGACTCAGATCGATTCTTAGTTGTAACATTAGATTAAGGAGAAGTAGTTATTTGATAATAATGAATTGTATTACATCCTGGTAGAAAAAAGAACCATCTCAGCTCTACTCTCGTGATGCTGACAGTGCCATTCTGCATAACAAATCAACACACTTTTGTAATGGGTGGGCCCAGAATTAGATACAGTCATCTCATTGCTATTAGAATCTAAGGTTCCCCTTTCATTATTTTAATATTTAGTTAGCCTGATTTAAGCATAATTATTAAGCTTTGACCATTTTGCCATCCTCCAATACTATGCTTTGGGCACCCAGTTACAACTAATTGCTTTGGGTAGATTATTTCTAATAGTGGCCATCTCATTTATTGAGTGATGTTTTATACTAATGTTTTTTGTTCAGGAAAACTGTAATGTCCCATTTTGTAGGTTCTTTCTTGCTATATTTATACATATAGTTTATTTCTGCTTAATACCATCCATCTTGATATTCAAGGTCTTTTTTACTTTGTTTTGAACTGTCTTGTTCCAGTCTTGTATTTTACACACTTACTTTACTAGATAGTCTTTGCGTTCTCCTCTATTATTTTCTCATTTTTCATTTCTCTGTATAGTTTTAATTATAAGGCATATTTCATTAAATAGCAAGAACAGCCCATGAATTATAAATTATGGACTGTTAAAAAGTTGGAAAAGTCCTTAGATTGCCTCTAATCAAACTCCCACTTTATGTGGATGGGAACCCTCAGAGAGATTATGTGACTTCATGTTGCAGGCCTTGTTAGTATCAGCTTTGAGGTCACCTCGGTCCGGTTTGGGAGGGGCACAAACTGCCCACCCAAGTGGAGATTTCTGCACACAGACAAATCTCCAAGCACCATGAGACCGATAAGCAAAGACCCTGACACCTTCCTTGTTCACCCTTTCCTTCCCTGATTCATCTGTGACTACCTTGATGTTTCCCCCTGACTCACCCCATCACTGCTTTGCTGTTTTCTGTGATTAATATGTTTTGGTTGTAACTCTCAATAAAAGTGGGACACTGATGGAAGGACAGTAAGAGAGAAAAGATATCTCTTCTCCTCCCTGGCCTCTTCAGATGTCTTTTCATGTTGACTCCATTGTCATTCATGTGAGAGACTTTAATCAGTCAACATCAATACCATCTGCTACAACTTCAGACTCAGTTCTAAACGCTTTCTCATTATCCCATGTTTCATTTTTATGTAGAAATTGTAAGGGTATGAGTATTTTTTGTCAAATAAATACAAATACAACCTGAACTGGAAGTTAGTTTTAATATTCTTAACAATCTTGTTTGTTGATATAAAGGGGGCTTTAATGTTTTGTTTTGTTTTTATCCTTTCTTATAGGATCAGATGACAATAATCTGAATTCCATCTTTTACGAACATTTAACCAGATCCCTACAACACAGCCTCTGTGGTGATTTGCTACTAGGACGGTGGGGAAACTACAGTACCGGGGACTGTTTCATCCTTGCCTCTGACTATCTCAATGCCTTAGTACACCTTATAGAGATAGGCAATGGTCTAGTCACTTTCCAGTTGCGGGGACTTGAATTCAGAGGTAGGACATTCATTCACCTTTTATTTTTATAGCGTATTTCTGTGACATCCCCAAGTTTTTATGTGTTTCTATCTCAAATGAAAAATCGTCATAAAATTAGATTGTAGGATTGTGGAATGAGAAAAGTTGTTAAAGAGTAATTATTAGATGCTCTCCCCCATTTCATATTCCCAGAGAGTCATGTTTGCGTTGTGGAAGACTGTGTAAAATTGATGCATAAGTATGCAATTGACTTGTTTTACTGGAGATATTAAACCTCTCTTGTTCTGTGCTTGGTCTCTTGCCAGGCCCTGTTGTGACCAGTTGCCTATATTTGCTAAATGGCTAGCAGCATAGAATGCTATTTTTTGTGAGGCAGAGAGTACTTAACTGAGTTATGTTCAGAAAAACACCATGCCATTGTCCTCACATTTTTTTCTTTTTGTGGTACTAGGGATTGAACCCACGGTCATTATACCTCCGAGCTACACCCCCAGCCCTATTTTTATTCTTTATTTTGAAACAGGGTCTCACTTAGTTGCGGAGAGCCTAAGTAGCTGAGGCTGGCTGCGAACCTGTGATCCTCCTGTCTCAGCCTCCCAAGTACTGGGACTACAGGCGTGCACCACCACACCCGGCACAAATTTTTTTTATTAAAGTGAAATTTATGTCAGCTAAAATTAACTCTTTTTTTGGTGTTGGGATTGAATCCAGGCGTGTACTACCTCTGAGCTACACCCCTAGCCCTGTTTTATTATTTATTTGGAAACAGGGTCTCACTAAGTTGCAGAGGGCCTCACTAAGTGGCTGAGGCTGGCCTTGAACCCGTGATCCTCCGGTCTCAGCCTCCCAAGTACTGGGATTACAGGTATGTGCCACCACGCTTGGCTTAAAATTAACTTTTTTTTTTCTTTTTTGCAGTACCAGGGATTGAACATAGGGGCATTCTACCTCCGAGCTACACCCCCAGCCCTATTTTTTGTTCTTTATTTTGAAACAGGGTCTCACTAGGTGGCAGAGGGCCTCACTAAGTAGCTGAGGCTGGCCACGAACCTGGATCCTCTGGTCTCAGCCTCCCATGTACTGGGATTACAAGCATGCGCCACCACGCCCGGCTTTATAATTAACTATTTAAAATGAAGAAGTCAGTGGCATTTGTTACATTCATAATGTTGTGCAGCCACCCTCTATTTCCAAAGTATTTCCGTTGCTCCAAAATAAAGCCCCATACCTATTAAGTAGTTACTCCTATTTCCCCCTCCCATCAGCCTTCTACACTTATATGTATTGACAAATGAAGCTATTTCTACATAGAAACTTGTATATTCAGGAGCATATCAACTTGTTATCAACTCCTATAAGTTGGATAACGTATAAGCACAAGTAGAAACTTTTTTTATAGGAATTTCAAGTTTTATTATTGAATATCTTTCTGGTCTAGGGAACATTAGGACTTAAGAGTTTTTGGAGAGTTTTTCATCTATTCGGAAAAGTTCTTTGTAGTGTTTTTAGTCTGGAATGGAAAAAACCATTTGACTAGAAAAAGGATTAATCCAGATTTGTACTCCATAGATTTATTTTTACCCTGGTGCTGAATCAGAAGGCTTGTGTTTTATTATGGAGAATCTATGTTCGAGAAGCAAGTGCCTCTCTAGAAGTTACTCTGTTAACTAGAAATAAGACTCAAATTAATGCACTCAAATTAATGCAATAAATGTTGATATTTATTATTCATTTGTAACCCTTCTCCTCCTCTTTTCCTTTTCTCAAAATCCCCTATTCTGTCTATGGATGTTTGATTCTGCCTCTGCATCGGGAGCCTAGGACCTTAATTCTGTCTACTGTCAAGTTGTACCCTTTGCTGTTCAAATGCAATCCAAGTAGACTTGTCCAGAAGTCATCCTGTCCTCATCATCATACCTCCCACTCCTGGGACTTCTGACTTCCTTTTAAATTTTTGGCACCTGAAGATTTCAACCTTGTTTTTTAACTTACTTTATTTTTAAACAAATATACATGAAGGAGGCTATTGTCTACAGAATTTTTACTTGTGTGAAATGGAAAGAGGTCTTTCTTATTATCTGCTCATTTTACCATACTGATCGTTAAGTTCTTGAAATCCCAAATTCTCATTCTCCCAACTTTCACTCTCTGGTACTGAATAAATTCAAATAAATGTTTGGATAAATCCTTTGCTATCCAAGCTCTAATTATTAATTTGCCTACCAAAACTTAAATCAAATTTGGAAATACAGTATCCCTTACTGTCTGGACACATGACTAGGTTTGGATAGTAAGGGATACTTGTCATTCATTCAAACATTGTGTTTGTTGTTTTTAAGGCAAATTTAATCGTGTCACTCCTATGCTTGAAAGTGTTCAGTGACTTCCTGTTGCACTTCAGAATAACCCACCCCTGGGCTGGGGTGTATAGCTCAGTGATAGAGCGCCTGCCTAGCATGTACAAGGACCTGGGTTCGATTCCCAGCATCACAAAAAATAACAATAATAATAATAATAAAATAAAATAACACACCTACAACCAAACTCACCTGGCTAACTCCTTAATTATCTTTAAGGATTGCCCTAAGTGCCACTTTCCTGGAGAACCTTCTCTAACCACCTGTCCCACATGATTATCTCTCATTTTATCCTGTTTTTACTTCCTTAGTATTTAGCACAGTTGTAATCTTATATTCATGTTTACTTGTTTAAAGTTTATTTCTTCTCTAGCACTAGGGTTGGCAAACTTTTTCTCTTAGGAGTCAGATGGTAAATATTTTAGGCTTTATGCATATTCTCTATTGCATATTCTTGGTTGTTATTGTTGTTTTGTTCTGTTTTGTTTTTAAAACCCCTTTAGTAATATAAAAATCATCCTTTGCTTGGATTTGTCCCGGGGTTGAAGTTGGCTAACATTTTCTCTACCATATAGGCTTCTCAAGGTCAAGAATTGTGTGGTTCTGTCATCATTTTTTTTTTTTTTTTGCGGTACCGGGGATTGAACCCAGGGGCGTTCTACCTTCGCGCTACACCCCCGGCCCTATTTTTTATACTTTATTTTGAAACCAGGTCTCATGAAGTTGCGGAGGGCCTCACTAGGTAGAGAGAGAGAGAGAGAGAGAGAGAGAGAGCGAGCGCAAGCTGAGGCTGGCCGCGAACCCGGATCCTCTGGTCTCTGCCTCCCAAAGTACTGGGATTACAAGCGTGCGCCACATGCCCGGCTTCTGTCATCATTTTGTATCAGCACCTGTCATACACTGCAATTAGTATCTAATACCTGTGTTGTAGCCTTATTTTCCTTTTCATCCCAGAACTCTCATGAGGTATGATTATATTCTTGCTCAAATGTTGATGTGATCGTTGGTTATTTTTCTTCCTTTATAGTGTCATCCTTTGTCCCATCTACCTCCCCCTCCACCCCAAATATTAACCCAGAGTGTCATTTTCTTGCCAGGCAGATATTTGAATCTGTTGAGTATTTTGATGTATTTTCTGGGCTATACTCCATTTGTTTATTGTGGTTGCTTAGTTTTAATCAGTACTTAACAAATTTCTTGACCAATTTCTCATCATTCTTGGTTAAACCCATTCATACTTTTTTAATTTCCATTTTTATTTTACCAACATTCTTAATGTTCTTTTCCATGTAAATCTTATGTGCAAATTTGAGTTATTAATCAGTTTATTCTCTATACTAATTTTTTGTGTGTGTGTGATACCGGGGATCGAACCCAGGGGCATTCTACCTCCACACTACACCCCTGGCCCTATTTTTTTTATATACTTTATTTTGAAACTGGGTCTCACGAAGTTGCAGAGGGCCTCATTAGGTAGAGAGAGAAAGAGAGAGAGAGAGAGAGAGAGAGAGAGCGAGCTGAGGCTGGCCGCGAACCCGGATCTTCCAGTCTCCGCCTCCCAAAGTACTGGGATTACAAGCGTGCGCCACCACGCCCGGCAGTACTAATTTTTTTAAATTACAGCTTCTACCATGTTAACTTTTTATTTGTGTTTCTTCTATCAGGAACAATTTTCCAAATCTAACTTTTAACAGTACTTAGGATTGAACCCAGGGGCATTCTGTCTCTAAGCTATACCCCCAGCCCTATTTTATTTTTAATTTTTGAAACATAGCCTCACTAAGTTGTAGAGGATCTTGCTAAGTTGCTGAGGCTAGCCTTGAACCTGCAATCCTCCTGTCTCCGCCTCCCAAATACTGGGATTACAGTCATGTACCACTGCATCCGGCTTATTCAGATTAATTTTAACATGCCTAGTTTTCATGATTGTTAGTTTTATGTATTTTTTACCAGTAATATTCACTATAGCTGAAAGATCTAGCTATTCCAGGGAACAATTGGTAAAGTTCCTTGTAGATATTCTAGGATCACTTTCCAAGTCTTAAAATTATTTATTTATTTATTTATTTATTTGTTTATTTATTTATTTGCAGTACCGGGGATTGAACCCAGGGGTGTTCTACCTCCGTGCTACACCCCCGGCCCTATTTTTTTGTACTTTATTTTGAAACCGGGTCTCACGAAGTTGCGGAGGGCCTCACTAGATAGAGAGAGAGAGAGAGAGAGAGAGAGAAAGAGAGAGAGAGAGAGAGCGAGCTGAGGCTGGCCGCGAACCCAGATCCTCTGGTCTCCGCCTCCCAAAGTACTGGGATTACAAGCGTGCGCCACCACGCCCGGCTTTAAATTTATTTTTTAATTATTAATATTCTTGTTCTTATTATTGACTTCATTTTCTGAGGAAAATCTATTTACTAGGGTATGCTGGGGTTGTGAATAGTCTTGGGGGAGTTGGTATGTTAGAGCAAAAATATCCTCCTATAATTCAATTACCCTATTGATCTGATTCTGCTACTTTGAACAAGTACCTCATTGAGTTATTGTCAAAACTTCCAAATTCTTTCTTGCCACATCTGTTAGCTCTGTACACCACTAACCAAAGACCCTGAACAACATGTAGCTCTATGTTATTTCCTTATTTAAAAACCTTACATTAACTTCCCCAAAAAGATGACAAAATTAATCAAATGAAGTAACAACACATAAAATAAAAAAGAATTTTAATACCACAATTTAAAAACAAAAACAAAAAAAAACAGGCTCAGGACATTTCTAGAAACTGGGTAATTCTTCTGCCCTCTGACCTATTCTAGCCCATGGATAAAGAAGGAAAACATTTCAAGACTTATTGCAAAACTAATCTAATACTGATGTCAAAATACAACTAAACTAAGCTGGTATAAAAAAATAACTACAGTTTAATTTCACTTGTGATTATAGATGCAAAATTCCTATAATTCTAAAATAAGCAGAATCTAGCAGTACTTTTTTAAAGTACCTCTACCTCACACAAATTCAGCCATTTTTCATTTATGAAATTATTAGAAAACAAATTAATAGAATTCATTCTGTTTTAATAGGTAATAGGAGAAAAACAATATATGATTATCCCAAAAGATACCAGAAAACATTTGATTAATTTCATTTTCATTATTGATTTAAAAGATACTTTATAAAACTGCACATATTTTATAATGTTGAAAAGCATGTATGTATATGCATATTTATAGTGACTATTATGCATAATAGTCAACCACAGCATGTATTCCTATGAATCTAAGGCTCAAGACAAAGAGTTTTTCTTGTTATCACTATATAAAATAACTTTGAAAGTGTTGGTCAATGTAATTAAGCAAGAAAATGAAATAATAAAATAGTTTAGGATTATAGTGTACTTCACAGTATAGCTCCTTAGCTTGGCCAAATTATGTTTATCGCCTTATCTTTTCACCATACATCACCACCATCTATTTCTCTGAAAGCACTGGTTTTTAAACCTGCTTGGTATATGTATATATTTCCTTTAAAGGAAAAAAAGTATAGTATGGTTTATTTGAATTATAATATAATGTAAATATGTACCTATATTATAACCAAGTATAATCACTTTGTAGTCTTTACATAATATAAGAAATTTACAAATTAGATGCAAGACCACAAAACAAAAATTAACATTAGTGGAACAGGTGATATTTTGCTAGTACTTGATTGCTCTGTATCTAATTCTACACTTAATCTCTTTTTGTATTTTAACCTCAATAATACTAATGCAAAGAATGCCTGTTTGATAAGTATCCTGTATAAAAGAATGTAACTTCAAAGATTTGTTTGCTTGCATAGAATAATCAGATTTTATGCCTAATAGAAATTATATCAGCCTCAAAAGCCAATAATGTAATCCTGCCAATTTTGTTGGGGTTGTGAACATAAAAAAATTTATATATATATTATGAAATTATAATGAACTGATAAAATTTATATAGCTAAGTATACCAGATATAAATAATATTTCTACTTGAAACATGGACATGATTCTGGCAAATGGGGCTCAGATTCTTCTGAGTTCTTCATGTCTAGCTGTATTTTTGTGCCAGGGATGATTCCATTCTCATTCCTTTGTTGTTGTGTTTTTTTGCAGTGCTGGGGATAAAAGCCAGAGGGTTTGCGCATGCTAGGCAAGTGCACTACCACTGAGCCATATGCCCAGCTTCCCCCACCATTGGTTTTTGTTTTGTTTTTTGAGACAGGGTCTCACTAAGTTGCTCAGACTGGCCTTGAACTTGCAATCCTCTTGCCTCATCTTCCTCTGAGTAGGTGGGATTATAAATATGCACCACCATGCTCAACTTCACTGTTTCTTTTTTTTAATTAACTCAAATCTGTCAGAGATGTACCTTTACTCAATTTGACTTTCATTTGATACTAATGCAGTTGTAAACCCATTTGAAGGGAAACCCATGAGTCTTAAAGAAGTTACTTTACTATATACAAATTCCCAAAACCTTTAATGTGCTAATGCACACTGTGATTCTGCAGGAGATGAACATATAGTTTCTGGAGTTTGCTATAATTTGTTAGTAAATATTCTAAGGCAGATCAATCACATACTTTCAGTTGCTGTAAAATGTGACATCTTTCTAAATCTCTTGTGTCCTTGAAGCATTTATTTTTCTTGCATTCTGTTTTCTCCTTCTTTGTAATGGTCTCTTCTAAACCCCCCGCCCCTCCATTTTCAGGTACCTACTGTCAACAGCGGGAAGTGGAGGCCATTACCGAAGGTGTAGAAGAAGATGAAGGATTTTGCTGTTGTGAACCTGGCCATATTCCTCATGTGCTTTCATTTAATGCTGCATTCAGCCAACGCTGGCTAGCCTGGGAAGTGATAGTCACTAAATACATTCTGGAGGGTTATAGCATCACTGATAATAGTGCTGCTTCTATGCTTCAAGTCTTTGATCTTCGGAAAGTACTCACTACTTACTACGTCAAGGTAAGACTATGTTCTAAGCTAGATTTTTAGATAACCGAGACATTTCTGGGAAAAGACACATATATACACACTTTAAACTTGTGCTTTGCTTCTATGTAGTGATTTAAATTCTCTAGTATCTAGAAAAGTCAGTAAAAATATACCTATGAAAGTCTCGCTATTTTTTCTTTTGTGAAGTTTATTCCATTTATTCATTAATAATAATAGCATTCATGCCTTATGTTTTAGGCACTGTGCTGAGGAATATTCACTCACATATGTGCATATACACCTATATGTATCTTGCCTCTTTAAAGAAGTGTTACCTCTCTGTTTTATAAATAAACAACTTAAGGATCAGAAGTTAACTTGTTCAAGATCCTCTAACTAGCAAGTAGAATATGGGATTTAAAACTCAGGCATGTCCAACTCTTCAGCCCTTGTTGTTAACCACTGATTTGCAGCATTGTGTTCAGCAAACTGAATAAAAGTATGGCAAGTTCAGGAGATACCCAAGACCACCCTCATTTCTGAAGCCAACTATAATTTCAGAGTCCTTAAGACCTCCCTTAAGTTTAAATTTGCTAGAAGGACTCATAGAACTCAGCAAAACTGTTGTACTCACATTGTACTCATGTTACTACAGTGGAAGGATACAGATTAAAACCAGCCAAAGGAGCCGGGTGTGGTGGCACACGCTTGTAATCCCAGTACTTGGGAGGCTGACACAGGAGGATCACAGGTTCGTGGCTAGTCTCAGGAACTTAGTGAGGCCCTCGCAACTTAGTGAGACCCTGTTTCAAAATAAAAGAATAAAATAGGGCTGGGGATGTAACTCAGAGGTAGAATGCCCCTGGGTTCCACCCCCAGTACCACACACACACACACACAAAACAGCCAAGGGCAGTGTCCAGAGATACCACAGGAAAGTGCTTCTAGTGTCCTCTCCCAGTGGAGTTGGACAGATGCCTCTTTCCCCCAGCACCGAGGTTTAACAGTACTCATAGAATTTTGCCAACCCACGGAAGCTCTCCTGTGGTTGGTGTCATAGGTCTTTATTGGGGTGCAGTCATGGAGATATGATTGGCCCCCCATATGGCTGACCTAAGTCTCTAGGACTTCTGGAGGCCAAGTTGGTACTGTGTGGTTCTGTGATACAGCTGAACAAGGATTCTGTTATCAGGCAGGATGTTTTAAGGACTTACAGGTTACCCTCCCAAGACCTGAGGGCAAAGGCTAGAGCTCTCATCGGGCAAGGATAATCCTTCACTGCACAAAATACTCTATTTTTTGTTAAAGGTCTTACAGATATACAGCACGGTAGTGATTTGGGGACTCTAGGCAAAGCCAATATTTTTATGAGGGAAATGTGTACTTCCCTCACATCTGAATTGCTCACATCTGAATTTTCTCTATTTTATGTTCTTACCTCTGAGCTCTACCTTATTTGTGCTGATATGGTGAACCTTGAGCCTTCTATTTAATGTTTGGTTAAACTAAACCTCAGGAAGCTAGAGAAGTTGATTCCACAAGTGTGTGTGTGTGGGGGGGGCATTTTCTGTCTCTTACTTTACACACACACAGATATATGTATTTTCATTACTTTATGATTAGCTATATTTCTATAACTTGACCTAAGAACACCAGATGGTTTTAATAACTATCTGTGAGAAAATTTTCAAAGTGCAGTAAATTTTTCTCACCTCTCTTAAAATATCTAAAATTCAAAAGCACACAAAATCAATAGGCTACACGTTGCCTTGCTGAATTATGGTTGTGATTTTAAAGTATTAAGTGCTTTTTCATCTAGGAAGGCCTGAGATATATTAATGGCATTCTTAAAAATGATACATAGAAGCCAGACATGGTGGTGCATGCCTGTAATGCCAGTACTGGGGAGGCTGAGACAGGAGGATTGCAGATTCCAGGCCAGCCTCAGCAATTTAGTGAGACCCTCAGCAACTTAGCGAGACTCCATTTCAAAATAAAATAGGGATGGGGTGTACCTGGAGGTAGAATGTCCCTGGGTTCAGTTTCCAGTATAGGGAGGGAGGGAGGGTGGGAGTGAGGGAGAGGGAGAAAGGAAGGAAGGAGTAAGAAAAATGTATACTGGAGTATTAAGCTAGAGTAAAATATTTTGAGTTATATTATCTGAAGAAACAATTGGATATTATTTCACTGGGGAATTGGAGTTTATTCAAATCGCAATTTAACCTGAATTCTTTTCCTGTCTTTTACATGTTAGGGTATCATTTATTATGTTACAACCTCCTCTAAGTTAGAGGAGTGGCTAGCTAATGAAACAATGCAGGAAGGACTACGTCTGTGTGCAGATCGAAATTATGTTGATGTGGACCCAACATTCAATCCAAACATTGATGAAGACTATGACCATCGGCTAGCAGGCATATCCAGGGAGAGTTTCTGTGTGATTTACCTCAACTGGATAGAGTACTGCTCTTCCCGGAGAGCAAAGGTAAGGTTGGTTTCTTTCATTTGCAGTCCAGGTTTTTCCAAAGGGGGAAGAATATCCCTGTTAGTTATGATGTTGAGCTTCCTCTTCTGATCTTCTGAGTTAGAGAACCTATCTAGGTCATTATGATTAGGCCAAACCAACTCTGCCAAAACAGGTTATGGAAAGTGCCCTCCCCCCATTTCTTTTGCAGAGTCCCAATCTCACTGAACAGGTACTACCCCTCCCTCCTGTACTTGCACATGCGTGTACACAAATTCAAATTTCAAGCATACTCTCCAAAATCTATTCTTAAGGGCTGCCCACCAAACTTAAGAATAACTATATATCTTTTTCCTAAAATACAAAGTCTAGACCAGTTCTGTCTAGTAGATCTTTTTATATGATAGAAGTGTCCTGTGGTGTCTGATATCACTTGTGGCATTAAGTACTTGAAATGTGGCCAAGTATAAGTAAAGAACTAAACTTTAAATTTTACTTAATTTTACTTGATTTATATATAATAGTTCATCTACCTAGTGGCTACTATATTGGATTGTATACATCTAGATCACTTACTTTTAAATGTTAATGTAGATAAAAATGACATAGGAACTTGTAAAACTGCAGATGGTGGGCCTCACCTGAGAAATTCTAATTCAGTAAGTCTAGACCACGGATGTAAAATATGAATCACCCTCAGTGATTTTAATTCAGGTGGTGCCTCACCCACACATTAGGACAATTTGTTTTATCCTAAAGGTAAGATAAGTTGCAGACTTTAGCAACTACTACTTTCTTCTAGGTCTTAGGACACTCATGGGAGTGTCGGACCCCTGGTCAGACTCCATGTTACATAACCACAGCATCAAGGCCTGTGGTTCCAGAGCTAATTCCTGCCACCAGTATCAAAAGCCTTGTGTAGTTGAACCACCAGCATCCTATTTACTGGATACTGTGGAGCAGAGTGAGGCACTGTGACCACTGTTTCCTTCCTTGTGGTCTGGGTTGTGCACAGTGGCCATCTTCAGAGTAAGCACCTGGCTTAGTCCTTACTGTCCAATTGCTTTGAGGTACCCATCATATCAGCATCTTTTCCCTTTACTTCATAGTAAAATTTGTAGTAAAATTTCCTGTCTGAGTAGTGGTCTTTGAGCTTTTAAACTAGGTGTGCAACATAAACAGATCAGAATAACATTTTATTTATTTATTTAGTTTGTTTATAGTACTGGGGATTGAACACAGAGGAGCTCTACCACAGAACTACACCCCCCATCCCTTTTTTATTTTGAAGTAGGGTCACACTAGCATATTTTTAAAGGAATAATGACGATAAAATAACCTCATAAGAGGCTCAAAAAAAAAGATAAGCAGACATCTGGAAATGGAGGACTTCAAAGTTTAACACCTCTTCTTCAAGTCATATAATAAGCAGTTATATATATATATAAATATAAACTGCTTACTATATATGAAATATATCTAAACCACTTTGCATACTGTTCTCAAATTGTTGGACTTACTTGGTGGGAGTGGAGGAGGGAGTGGTCATAATATTCTGATATCCCTTCTCTGGCTACTCACTGTCTACTCATTCAGAAACAGGGCTCTGTCATATAAACTTAAGGACCCTTCTCTTAGAGATTATTGCTGAGGTTATGGACATACTTGAGGAAGTTCTTCTGATTGCCAACACACCATATATTCAAAAGGTTAATCTCCAATGTGGATTACGTATTAGTTCTTTATCCCGCCTCCAGTTTGTTGATCTTCAGGCTTGTTAAATACTTATGTGCTTTTCTGATAACTAATGCTCTTTGTTTTTTAAAGCCATTGGATGTGGACAAAGATTCATCGCTGGTGACTCTCTGTTATGGACTCTGTGTTCTAGGACGGAGAGCCTTGGGAACTGCATCCCACCATATGTCCAGGTAAAGCAGTCATTTCTGTCTTCAGGAAAAGAGTATGGGGAACTACATAACCTACATCTGAAATCATTTTTTATAAAAGCATTCATTTTATGCTACTTCATTGCAAAAGTCTCTTTAGATTTTTTTATTTCTATTGATCTTTTTGCTGAACATACTTGAATTCTATTAACTGGATAACAGAACTGGCTTTTAAAATTCACACTTGTGTAAATAGCTATTGATGATTATAATTTAATAAATTTAAGACACCTTAAATATAAACTGAATTTTTTTACATTTATATCCAAATGAATTTTAGAATTAAATATGTATATTTGAAATTTTTCAGTGATGGCGTTTTACATTAGGCTCCCTTCAATGTATTTTAATTTACTGGCAGCCAGGCATGGTGGCACATGCCTACAATCCCAGTACTTGGGAGGCTGAGACAGAAGGATTGCAGGTTTGAGTATAGACTCAGCAACATAGCGAGACTCTCAGAAACCTAGTGAGACCATGTTTCAAAACAAAAAATACAAAGGGGCTGGGGGTACAGCGCAGAGGTAGAATGCCCCTAGGTTCAATTCCCAGTACAAAACAAAAACAAAAACAAAAAAACCTTAAAGACTCTTTTCCTATTGTTTATTTTCATGGACCCACTATTACAGTGGCTCATGAAAAAGGGTCCCAGGTCAAACAGGCCCTGTCTCTTGTGATTGTGATTTAGGAGTTCTGGCTTTAGTTCCTGGAATCTGTATTTTCAAAATACTCCGAGTTGATTCTGATGCACAGCCAGATGTAAGAATCAGTGTCATGAAGACCTTTGTCAAAATATGTGAACTTTTATCTCCAATCTTAACAGTAATTTAGAGTCATTCCTCTATGGATTGCATGCCCTATTTAAAGGAGATTTCCGCATTTCTTCAATTCGAGATGAATGGATCTTTGCTGACATGGAATTGCTAAGAAAAGTAGTAGTCCCTGGAATCCGTATGTCCATTAAACTTCACCAGGTAAGATGAAAAAAAATTTAATTCATTACTGGAGTTTACTGGTACTTCTTCATTTGACTTCCACATTATGTTTTTAGGAACTTTTTGAGAAATACTCTCATCTCAACCAAATAAAAGCATGATTCATGGCAATACATTCAATCTTAGAAGCCTGAATCTGTGTTTCTAATAGTAAATTTGAATATTAACATTAGAGAGTGGTTGATGTGGACATGAACTTGAAGAGACATTTAAGCAGTGCAAGTGAAAAATAAAGGTCTTGCCTCATTGTGATACTTGTTTTGACTTCATGTGACTGCAGGTCAGACCTCTTCCCCAAATGAGTATCTGCCAACTCTGATGCAATGTATAACACCTTAGAAAGTGGTACAAGTGCGGCTGTTACTGAACTATGAGTTTCATTTACAGTGTTCTGTAGAATAATGGGTGGGTGGGATAGACTTAACCTTAATTAAATAATGTTAGTAGGGTAATACAATTAAAATGATATCTCACAATGCATCCAAAGCCCTAGATCATTTCAAGAATATATTGTGAAATTAAGTACTGGCACTTGCTCCTGATCATTCCACTGACCGTAGTTATCCGATCTAATGGTAGGGACCAGGTGGTAAATGCATCTGCTATACCCATATCTGATCAGATCCTTTTTCCCCCCAAATAAAAGGTGAATTACTCTGAAAATGATTTTATCCCATGAAAAGTTTTGAATTTAAGCTAATATCTCATTTTCTTTAGGGGCATTACTTATAAGGGATAGGTTATTTGAAAATCTCTATGCAAAGTGGAATACTGATTTGAAGTTGAGGGGGAAAATATTCATTTGGGATCAAATAGAAATGTACTTGTTCAGACTAGCTTTAGTGTTTCAAGACAAAATTTAGTGCTTTTAAAAGAAAAAGATAATGACTTCAGATTAAAATGTTTTTAATACTTAAGAATTTCTCACATTTTAAGCCCAATGAAAATATGTGAACAAAATTCTTCACTTTTGGCATGCCTAATGATTTCCAGCATTGTGTCCATTTTATTTAGAATGTGATTATTGTCTATATCTGTAGTTACTTTTATTTTTTATTCAAATAATTGTATTAATACTACTATACAAAGATGGCATTTAAAAGAGAGCACATTATATGACATATCTGCTGGTACCAGAAAGTACAAACTCAGTTTTTAACAGGAAGGTTAGGGGGGTGGTTGTGTGGTGTTCAGAAGTCCAGCACTGGGCCGGGGATGTAGTTCAGTGGTACAGTGCTTGCCTAGCATGTGTGAGGCCCTGGGTTCAATCCCCAGTACCACAAAAACAAAACATAAAGAAGTCCAACACTGCCTTTTAGTTTGTTAAGTTATGAATGCTATCTCAGACCAGATTCTATAGAAGAGGAGCCAGGGACCAGGATTCTTATGCAAGAGATTAATCAAGGGGGGATGCACTAGTGAAAATTTTGCCTGGTGTGGTGGCATACACCTGTAAATCCCAGTAGTGGGAAGGAAGAGACAGGAGGATCACAGGTTCTCAGCCAGCCTCAGCAACTTAGTGAGGCCCTGTTTCAAAATAGAAAATAAAAAGTGGTGGGGATGTAGCTCAGAGGTAGAATGACCCTGGGTTCAATCCCCAATACGCATCCCCCCCCAAAAAAAGAGAATTTTGTAAGGAAGTGTTGGAAGCAGTGTTGAAGTTTAGGCACTGCAATTTTTATGCCCTTTCTAAATCTTAGAAACAGCTTAACCTCTTTATGCTTCAGTTTTGAGACATGCAGGTATTGTCTCAACCCCCTTGACAAAGTTATTGTAAGATTCAATTGAAATGATACATTGGAGACATTTTTACATCATGCAGCGTTGTTCACATGTACAGTATTATTTTCACACATCCCACCTTCCAGACTTAGGGACTGCAACCTTGGGAAAATTGCTTTCTTACTGTCATTCTTTCTCCCTTCCGGGAGCCCATCTTCCAGTCACTGGGCTTGAGTATCAGTGAGTTACTTTATCTGGATGTGGATGTGTATCAGCCTCCTAACTATAAATATGAAGGCAGCCAATATAATTTTTGCATTTCCTTAATAACACACCATTTGAGAAATTTAGTGTTATGATTATTTCAGTATATGTCCTGTATCCCCTATTAATTTGTAGCTAAGGGAGATATGTTTCATATACTCCTTTGTTTCATCCACGCTACCTGCCACAGAATCTTGCACATGGTAGATACTGAGTATTTATCAAATGAATATTATTAAGACCAAGAGGCTCTTCAAGAAAGACTTTACTAGCTTCTTTAGGACTAGGACACTTAATCTGTGTGCAAAGCTTAGAGCTTTGAGCCATATCTTAACTAAGGAGAGGCAGGATAAAATGGTACATTAGAACTATTCCAGAGATGTTGCTCTAGGTGAGAAGTACCTAGTTTGAAAAAGAACACAATAAAGACCCTTTATGGATCTTCCCAAGCTGATAACAGTGAAATAATCCTTCCATTGAAAAAAATATATATGAATGAAGATCCGACAAGCCAACTTCAAAGAGAAAAACAAAGATAATACATAAAAATTGGAAATTATACATATTTATCAATTTAAAGGAGAGAGTTGGATTAAGAAATTTATAAAAGTAATATAGCAGTAATGAGCTAAGTCCTAACCTGGTTATGATTAAGAATCTAAGATTTATTCTCAATATTAATGTGTTGATATGAAATATCACTTATTAACTGTGGAATTCATTGGCATCTTAGAAGTCATTCTCCTCTTTTCCTAAAAAAAACAAACATATATTTTGTATTTCTTTGTTTAGGATCATTTCACCTCTCCAGATGAGTATGATGACCCCACTGTGCTCTATGAAGCCATCGTAGCTCATGAAAAGAACCTCGTAATAGCCCATGAAGGGGACCCCGCGTGGCGGAGTGCAGTGCTTGCCAACTCTCCCTCCTTGCTTGCTCTGCGGCATGTCATGGACGATGGCACCAATGAATATAAAATCATCATGCTCAACAGACGCTACCTGAGCTTCAGGGTCATTAAAGTAAGTCTTTGAGTCATTTATTTGATTCTGGAGGGTAAAAAACCAGAATTATGATAACTTGATCCAAACTTTAAAAAAGGAATTAAGACTTTTTATAGAAAAAAGTTACCATACTATGTTAGCATCTATTCTTTATGAGCACTTAATTTGACTTGTCAGTAATTTACTCTGTCCTCTGAAATTTTTCTCATGCTTTATAAAGTCTTAACATTTTTTGCTTATTTCATTGTTGATAGTTTTTTGCCCCATATACAGCACATCTTTTAGCCACTATATTTGTGACTTGGGCATATTTTTTCTTAAAAAGTCAGCATCATATTGCTAATATGATAGAATGCCTAGATTACAAAATAAAAGTGTAGCTTGTGTTAAATAGTGATTAGTAGCTAGATACGTCACTCGTGTGTGTGTGTATGTGTGTGTGTGTGTGTGTGTGTGTGTGTGAGGGGGGGGGACCCACGAATGTCCCAGAGTTTTAGGAGACTTCGTTTCTGAAATTTTATTAAAGTGTATTAACCAGGAGTGGTGGTACAGGCCTATAATCCCTGTACTTAGGAGGCTAAGACAGGAGGATCACAGGTTCAGCCTCAGCAAATAGTGATATTCTCATTAACCTAGTGACACCTGTTTCAAAATAAAAATACAAAGGGCTGGGGGTGTAACTCGGAGGTAGAATGCCCCTGGGTTCAATCCCCAGTGCCACACACACACAAAGATTGTATTACTTGTAGTTTGTAATGGTTAGTTTTTATCTACATCATTTAAGCAACCCCCAGATATCATGCTTTTTCAACTTGAAATATATGTCACCTCTCATTTCTATAAAAAATATTATGTTGACTAAATTCAGTCTTTCACCAATTTATAAAACTAAATGGACTACATTTTACTTGATTCTTTCACAAGACAGAGTGAAGAACTCTCTGTAGGTACTTATTATTAAATTGGTTAACTTCTATTTAAGCGTGCCCTACTTATATTTGTTTTCAACTTTTCCCAGTAGGTGTGCACACTACTGTATTACTATTGTATCACTCCTATTCCTGCCCTTCTGTTTCTCTGAATTGTGTTTTTGGACACTTAACCGGTTCCATCTGTTCTGGTTTCCAGGTGAATAAGGAATGTGTCCGAGGTCTTTGGGCCGGGCAACAGCAGGAGCTTGTTTTTCTACGCAATCGTAACCCAGAGAGAGGCAGCATCCAGAACGCAAAGCAAGCTCTGCGGAACATGATAAACTCGTCTTGTGACCAGCCTATTGGCTATCCAATCTTTGTCTCACCCCTGACAACTTCATACTCTGACAGCCATGATCAGCTTAAAGAAATCCTTGGGGGACCTATAAGCTTGGGAAATATCAGAAACTTCATAGTGTCAACCTGGCACAGGTAAACCATGGGGGTTGTATTTTTCAGTGGTGGTGTGTCCTGACACTCTTTATCTAGTCATGGCACATTCGCTTACCTGAGAAGCTTATAGAAAAAAATATAGATGCCCTGGCATAATATAAACCTGTTACAGCTGAACCTCGGGAAGTAGATCTGATCATTTTTATCTTCAAAATCTGACTAGATAAATCTAATGTATAACTCTGGTTCAGAACCATTGCTCTCCTGTTTGATAGAACCTTGAATACTTCCCTTTGTTCAATTTTTTTGACTCTTTTGTAGTATATGGCTACTATAAGAATGTGGTAGCCAGCAAACAGGGCAAATTAGAGAAAGACATAGAAATGTGCAAGCTGGTTACTCTCTTCTATCATATCAGTCTGTTCCAGCAGTAGGGGGAGCACTCTGTGCATATTGAAGCTCCTGGTTGTGCCATGTGGAGATTCTACTTCCTTTTTAACAATCCAGTCATCGCCACCCAAATCACAGTTTTCTATTGTGTTCAAATATGCATGTGAATTTTTTATCTGCCCTTCATCTAATAAATCATGGTGTATGGTATAGGAACATCATAGTTTGGTAGTTGGTAAAGAAAAATTGCAGAACATTGTTTAACAGGATCTGGTGATTAGACCAGCAAACTTTTTTTTTTTTTTTTGTTACTGGGGTTTGTACTCAGGGGCATCCTACCTCTGAGCTACATCCCTAGCCCTTTTTATTTTTTGTTTTATTTTGAAATAGGGTCTCAATAGGTTGCTGAGGCTGCCCTTGAACCTTTGATCCTACTGTCTCCACCTTCCAAGTACTGGGATTACAGTCATGCATCACCACACCCAGCTAGAGCAGCAGACTCTTTTTTCTTTTTGCGGTACCGGGGATTGAACGCAGGGGCGTTCTACCTCCGCGCTACGCCCCCGGCCTTATTTTTTATGCTTTATTTTGAAACCGGGTCTCATGAAGTTGCGGAGGGCCTCACTAAGGAGAGAGAGAGAGAGAGAGAAAGACAGGGGAAAGAGAGCGAGAGCTGAGGCTGGCCGAGAACCCGGATCCTCCGGTCTCCGCCTCCCAAAGTACTGGGATTACAAGCGTGCGCCACCACGCCCGGCAGCAGCAGACTCTTAAATGGGTGTTTTTAAAAATTTTCTAGGAGTACCTAATGCTTAGACAGTAAAGTTCTACCATCTTAACGTCAGTCCCTGTCCAAACAAAGGAAGGAATGTAAGCCAGCGTTTGTATTCAAAGAAATTTTCTTTTAAAACATTTTTTGTTGTGCTGGAATTACCTTGAAGAAGTAGAGCCCTGTCCCCCAAAGAGATATAGCATAGAGGTAAGATCTCCAGCTGTTCTGCCTTGCCTAGGACTAAGTGCTTTCTTGGGATGCAAGACTTTACTGCCACACTATGAGATAATCATGGTCAACCAGGACATTTAGTCACTCTACATAAAATGAAGCAAAAAAACAAACACTAAAAATTATTGCAGCCGCTCTCTTGAATTGTGCTATGGTTGCAATATAAATAAATTAAGTTTTCAGGTGTTGCATACTTCAGAATCACCAAATAGACACTGGCAAGAATTCTGTTAGCAGCTGAGATGTTAATGGTACAATTGTGTTTTGTGTAGTTCTTCATTATGATGTAGAAAAGATGATAGAGTATATAAAAGTGAAGTCCACTGGAAAAATTTCATACAGTGAATATAAGAAGGGTATAGTTCTTAAGCCATTCTCTGAAGAGAGACTTCTTTTGTTCCTAATACTAATTACACCATAAAGCCTTTCAAAAGAGTGTGTACCATGGCACACACCTTTAAATCCAGGTTCTTAGGAGGCTGAGGCAGGAGAATCACAAGTTCGAGGCCAGCCTGGGTAACTTAGATCCTGTCTCAAAATAAAATAAAATAATGCCGGATGTGGTGGTGCACACTTTTAATCTCAGTACTTGGGAGGCCGAAACAGGATTACAGGTTTGTGGCCAGCCTCAGCTACTTAGTGAGGCCCTCTGCAACTTAATAAGACCCTGTTTCAAAATAAAGAATAAAAAATAGGGCTAGGGGTGTAGCTCGGAGGTAGAATGCCCCTGGGTTCAATCCCCAGTACCACAAAATAAATAAATAAAATATATAAAATAAAATGGACTGGGATGTAGCTCAGAAGTAGAACGCTTGCTTAGCATGGGGTCAATTCCCAGTACCACACACACAAAAAAAAAAAAAAGAAGAAGAAGAAGAAAAGACTTTCTGAGGTGGACATTAGTAGCATTAAAGCTCAGAATAACTGGAAAAAGAATAAAGTATAAAATATTTTGATGTGATCTTGGGATAATGCTCCCTCTGGTATTTGCTCCTAGACTAAGGAAAGGTTGTGGAGCTGGATGTAACAGTGGTGGCAATATTGAAGACTCTGATGCTGGGGGTGGAGCTTCCTGTGTTGGTAACAGTGTGACCACTGCCAGTGATCCCCAAGGCAATGCCTCACAGGGAGGCCCTGGAAATCCCGGGCAGGGATCCGGAGCCGGACTCCATCCACCTGCTGCCTCTTACCCTCCAGCTTTAGGTAAGGTGAAGCAGAGCTGTTATACATTATTCCATATGTTTATATGAATCATTTATATATATAATTACATATTTATTTGATATTTGACATAAACACTTTATTCAAGATATTGAGGATTCTTTAAAAATGTCTTAAAGTCTAATGACAATTATTATGTTTTTTGTTTTTGTTTTTTTCTGGTACTGGGGATTGAACCATCCAGGGGCATTCTACTTCCGAGGTACACCCCCAGTCCTATATTTTATTCTTTATTTTGAAACGGTCTTACTAAGTTGCGGAGGGCCTAACTAGCTTAGGCTGGCCACAAACCTGCAATCCTCCTGCCTCAGCCTCCCAAGTACTGGGATTACAAACTTGCACCACCATGCCCGGCTCTAATTATTATGTTTTATTTAACTTCTCTCCTATTGGACAGTGGTTTGGTTTCTTCTGTATAATCTTCTTTCTACATAAATCTTTGTTATTGCTTATTTTCTTGGGCTGGAGACTTTAAAAATGAAATCACTAGGACAGACAGAACTTTTGAGAGTAAGACTCTTGATACCTAATACCAAAATCTTGGCAAAAAGTTTCCTTACCAGTTGCTGCTCTGAGCAGTCATGAGAGACTGTCGTCAGCCTTCACAGCTCTGCGTGTCATCAGCTTGCCCTCCGCCCCTGGCCTGCGTGGGGCAGGAGACAGGGTCGCCTTTGCATTCATGGCTTTGATTTGTATTACTCTTAATACCTGAGATTGGAAGTTTTTTAATGACTTTCACCTGTTTTTTCTGGGGTACCTATTCAAGTTTCTTGCCTATTTTTCTATTTGGCTATCTTTTTCTTATTGATTTACATTTATATATTCTATATTTGAACTCTGTCAGTTTTCTGTACTACAAAAATATCTTTTCCTATTCTGTCCCCTGGCTATTCATTTTCTTGTGAAGAATGGCTTGCCTTCTTTCAAGGAGGAACTTTATTTTCCTGTAGAGCAATCACTAATCTTTTCCTTTATGATTAATGCTCTTTTTGTATCCTGTTTAAGAATATTTTCCTCATCCCAAGGGTATGAAGGTGCATTGTTACTAACTTACCTTTAACAGGAGCTCTACAGCCCCTCTGGTGTGCAGCAGAAATCAGGCTTCATGTGTTTCTTTGAGCTTGGTCGGTTGAGTCAGCACTGTCCTTTCCAAACCCTGCTGCTTCACATGGATTAAAGTTTTAAAATACTTACTTACATTACAAAAAAAAAAAAAATCCCAATACTTGGACAGACTCAGCAAGTAGTGAGACTCTCATAAACCTAGTGAGATCCTGTTTCAAAATAAAAATAAAATATAGGACTAGGGGTGTAGCTGGGAAGTGGAATGCCCCCGGGTTCAATCCCCAGTACCAAAAAAATTAAAAATTAAAAAAAGTTTTAGTCATACATAAATGTCACGTTCTATAAGTTTACCAAGAAATTGCTTAAGGGGTAACATCTTGGCAACCCAGCCCAGAGCACTGTGTGTAGCACAGTCCACTTCCACTCTGATGAGGCTGTTCTTGTTGCTCCTCTAGGCACTAGCCACAGCGCCCACTCTGTGCAGTCAAGCCTGGTCAGACAGTCCCCTGCTCGGGCCTCAGTGGCCAGCCAGTCTTCCTACTGCTACAGCAGCCGGCATTCGTCTCTCCGGATGTCCACCACAGGATTTGTGCCTTGTCGGCGCTCGTCCACCAGCCAGATATCACTTCGAAACTTGCCATCATCCATCCAGTCCCGCCTCTCCATGGTAAACCAGATGGAGCCCTCCAGTCAGAGCGGGATGGCCTGTGTGCAGCACGGCCTGCCTTCTTCCAGCAGCTCCAGCCAAAGCATCCCAGCCTGCAAACATCACACTCTCGCGGGCTTTCTCGGGACAGAGGGCGGTCAGAGCAGTGCCACTGATGCCCCGCCAGGCAGTTCCCTAAGTCCTGCCAATAATTTACATGCCAGAAAGGGAGAAGTGATTTACAGAGTCCAGGTGAGTAAGCCCAGAGTTCTCCCTGTGCTGTTTCTGTTGCTTTTTGTTTTTATGTCTTATTTGTTAAGTGAAAAACTCTTCTAAAAATACACCTTTATATATTATTTAGTTGGAACACTAGAGCACTTTTGAATGTTGAAAAAAATGTTTCCGCCAGCTTAAAAATGGAAAACAAGCATTTTCTGCAGTGGCAGTACTTGTTTCCTAGTCAGCATTGACACACAGCCATCGTGGTTAGCTCCACCAGAACTGGGAGGTGGCTCTTTAGTTGTTTTTGTTTTTTTAATTCCACTATAGACAGCAGAGAACTTGAAATACAAAAAGTCCTGAAAGGAAATTTTGGGATTGTATTAGTTTTTATCATCAAGAAGAAATGAATTGGAAATGATCCTTATTTATTTATAATTTAATTTAGATTGTGGATCCCAGTCAAGTTCTGGAAGGGATCAACCTGTCAAAAAGAAAGGAGCTGCAGTGGCCTGATGAGGCGATTCGGTTAAAAGCTGGGAGAAACAGCTGGAAAGACTGGAGTCCTCAGGAGGGCATGGAAGGCCATGTAAGTTCTCTTGCAAAGCTGCCTGTGCTCCAGCGTTTTTGTGGTGTGACTCACTCGCATGCGTGGTTTTAGCTGACTTTTATCTTTCTGCTTGATTCTCTGATGGAATTGCTCCCTCTCCTGAGGGATGGGAGTGTGGGAGTACATTCAGGGTCTCCACCACTCACGGCTTGTTTGTTCTGAGTCGTTAGGTGATTCACCGATGGGCGCCTTGCAGCAGAGATCCAGGTACGAGATCCCACATCGACAAGGCAGTGCTTCTGGTCCAGATCGACGACAAATACGTGACTGTGATTGAAACTGGGGTACTAGAACTTGGGGCCGAAGTGTGAGCCGGTGTTTTGTAGCTACATTTCTTTTCCCTCTTGCTTCCAAGAGCTTGGCAGAAGAGAGGAGCAAGCAGATGATGCGCACAGAGGTCACTGCGGACTGTGGGAGACACTTGTGGACAGTGGCTTGGTTCAGCACCTCTCCTTCGCCCTCTACCCTGACTCCTGTCACTGTCTCCATCCCCAAATAAAGCTGAAATATTTTTTTAAGTTAACAGCCAAGAAAACATTTTGCATGAAGGATAAAGTTCTGTTAAATACATCTTTAAAAAGTTTTTCCTATGCATTGTCTATGCTTTAAATCAACAAACTCTTCATTTCTAAACTATGATCTCATATTTTTCTAATTTATTTGCCAAAAATAATTGCCATGTTTTTCATGGAACATGAAATCCATTGACCTTGATTTTTACAAACAGACCAGTGTGGAAGCATTCAGTTTGACACATAGTGTAAAAGTTTAATGTACAGTGAGAGACGATGAACAGACATAGATTTATTCCTTAAGCGCTGAAAACTTTAATGAAAAAAAACTGCACTAATTTTTTACAACAATGCACTAAAGTCTGAGATTTCTCAGAACATTTATTTATATATAAAAATAAAATACCATTATTTAAATTGCCTTTGGGATTAACCCTTCCCTTTCCTGGTAAACTTAGCTGGCAGGAACTGTGCTGCTCGTTTTTTCTGTTAGAAGTCTGTACTTCATGCTAGTACATTCTTTAAGATGAATACGAAAATCTCAAGATACATTTCCCGAAGCTAGTGGCCAGTGGGTCGGTCATGTGAACACTGCTGCCAGCTACTGTGTCCACATCTCAGACAAACTCCTCAAGTGTGTGCCCCACCACCTTCTCCTGCTTGGGGCAAGCTCTGCTGGGTCAGTTTGGGAAGAAAATGCTTTTGCTTTTCAAAGAAGATGGATGTCCAGGAATTTAAAGAAAGGATTGATTGCCTTTTATTTTAATTCTTAGCTCTTGACATTATTTACATGAAGTTCAGTTTCTCAAGTAAAATTTTTTTCAAACAAAATTATCCAAATGGTGCAGTTCTTATTGTTGTATCCCTCTTTAATAACTTTGCTTTTTATTTCCCCTTCTTCTTTTTCTATTACTTGAATTTTATTTCCTGTAATTTATAGTATATACCTGTAATTTGAAATATTTATAACTGTGAAATTGACTTAATTCATGTTGTCTCATAAATTAAATTATATCTTTTTTTAAAAGTGTGTATTCAGGGAAATATATAACTCAGATTTACAATTGGGCTAAGTGGGAACTGCAATTTAGATTTAATTTGCAACTTTCAGCACTTTTTAAAAATTCTTAATAAAAATTTCCCTTTGGTTTGAAACTCCAAAGAAAATTGTACATCTCCCCTGAGCATTTAGGAGCAGCCATCTTTCTACCCCACTATGTGTAGATAGTTAAAAGAAGCAGGTAAAATTAATTTTGATACATTTTATTTAATCCAGTATATCTAAGGTATTACCATTTCAACAGTGGCACTGGCTATATTTCAAGTACTATATTTCAAGTAGCTGTGTGTGCCTGGCAGCTGCTGTGTCAGACTGCCACAGGCTTGCAGTGTCTATTAATGAGGTGACGGAGAGAGCTATTTTTCCTACTATTTCTGTTGTAGATATCACAGTATAGCATAACATTGCAGTAGAGGGAATGCATACAAGGAAGGAAATAGCTAATATAAAGAATCTTTCTGTATTACTACTCAAAACCTTGTTATTTTCCCTTGCTCTAATTTTAAAATTTTGGTCATTCAGAACCCAATGTGCCTTGTGTTAACAGTTCCATAGACTTCACACTTTGCAAATTTTACTGCGTAGAAATATTTGTCAAGTGATGTATTAAACCTTTACACAAAGAAATCCTTTATAAATTGACCATTTAAAAAATATTTTCCTGATATTATGTTGTATATTTGCCTCATTTGGGCAAATGTATGGTATACCATACATTGTTCAGTGTTGTTGGTTTTTTCTGAAACTGACTTAGATGATCTGTCTATATATTTTTAAATCTTCTCAAAGGAATTATGCTCCCTGCTGCTTGCTTCCTCTCTGAAATTAATATGATCTTTTCATGGTCATCACCTAGATGGAGAGACAGGTGGAGGTTTTGTAATCTTAGATGGAAGATAATCCATTTTCCCACACAGAGTAAGAACAAAAACTCAGAACTTCAGATGATTCAATTAGAAGGGCTGGAATTCATTTTATCCCTAGCTACCATCACCCCAAAAGTTGTTAAACTCATTATGTACTCTGTGAAGTTGGATTTCAAATGCAAGACTAGATTTTATATGAAACCATATCAAGTCTTAGTTTTGGATAGTAGTTGGTGGACATTTTTCTTCAGACAAGATGCTTTTATTATCATGTAACTCTAAGAGGAGCCCTATTCCTATTTTTTTTAAGTCTAAAACTGATAGTCTTTAAAAAATCATAGGACTTTTCTAATTATATCAGGGGAAATAGTGATAATTAAGAAGGACTCATGTCTTAATAATTTGGTCTAAATTAATGAAAATATTTATGTAATGATTAAATTGATCATAAATGTCTTGTTCCTGTCTCCTCACCCCTCAGAGAATAGTAAGCCTTTTGTTTAGATTCTCTGCCTAACCTTTTTCATCAGTATACAAGGCTCCAGCATACAGTGTTAGTGTTTTTAGTTCATAATTGCCAAACTTTCAGAGTTCCATAATTTGAAAGCAAAAAGATTCACTAGCTTTTTATTTATTTCCTTTGAGTACAGTTGCATGATTGAAGTCTTTGTTTTGTCCTATTTGATTTTACTTTTTATCCCCATTTTGAGAGGATAATCCTGGAATGAGTTGTAAGTGGTTGTCTTTTATTTTTTCTTGTTCTGTGACCAGAAAAAGCATTTTATAGCTCCAAGTTAAGCTTTTGGTTAATCTTATACCTTGGTGTGAACTCTACACCATTTTCAAATTTTAAATGTTGACATTTTGCTAAAGAGCTCTAATTTTTCTAAGAATCTAGCTTAACATAAGATGCTGATAGTTACGGAATTTGGGAGAGTAGTGGTGAGGCTGTATTTTTATTTTTAAAGATAAGAGATTGTCTTTTAGGAAACCAATGAGTAAACTTAATGAGTGTGCTCCGTTCTTCGGGTTTCCATTACCAGAGAATTTAAATTCCACTAGATTTGAGGCGTTTTGAAAAAAAACATTTCAGTCATATTTGAAACACTTCTAATCCTTGAAAAAGAAGATATCCAACAATATTTCTATCCTGAAGGATAGATGGATAATTATTACTCTGGGTACCCAGTGTCAGGCAAAGAAAATACAAGTTTTCATGTAGGAAACTATAACTCATTAAAAAGATGTATTATTCTTTCTGGATTAGTTTATTTTTCCATCTATCAAATTATAAAATGCAGCTTCACGTCTAAGCGAGGGTAACCTAGCCTGGATATATTCTCCTTCGCTTCTAGGCAGCATCTTTCTGCCTCTGCTTAGAAGCTCATCTGGTGGATGACTGCATTGAGCTGCTCAGCCGGAACTGAGTCTTTTAACTTGGGATTTGCCCAGTGTCTAAAATTGTCTTTTATTTCAGCTAACCTTCAAGCATCCTTTGTTCTAAATAAATATGTGACGTGAGGGAAAAAATAATAGTAGTTTTATGTGAGGATTCTCTGAATTTATGTTTATTAGCTAATAAGTTACAAACTGCTGCCAAGAATGTTAGTTACTTTTATATTTATTTTATTAAAGTCCTCTGTATTCATTCTCATTCTCTTTTGTAGTATAAAGTGATATATAAAGTTACTTTGGACACAGACCCAGTTAATTTTTTCTTTTGGTATGATACCTTATTCAGATAAGATGTAAAATATCCCTTTTTATTCTAGAGGCTTTTCCTTTAATTGCAAAATGAGTGGAGGAACAATGTCAGTTAAGCCTCAGCTGGTACTGGAACCTATTAATAACTTTGAACTTTCTCTTTTGCTGTTACGCAGATATTAAATTTTATTGATTGGGGGAAAGGAAAATTAGATACTACCATGTTTATAGGCAGCATAAGTTTTAATTTTACATTGAATATATATAGCTTTTTTTCAAGAAGTATTTTAAAACCAGCCCCCCTTTTCTTCATTTGTCTTTTAAAAATAAATCTAGTTGATACACACCCAGGCCTTCTCCTTTTAAACTTATTAAATGTTCAGGTAAGAACTGTAATTGGAAAAGAATTAATTATTATAAAGTAGATCTGGTAGAATATTAAGAGTATCAATTTTATTTGAAACAGAGGTATATTTTCTGCTATGAATCACCTCACTAGAGTCATCAATCAAGAATTATGTGATAATTTTTTTGCCAATATGCCACATATTCTTCCTGAATTAGGATAAATAGCTCATTTGTGAACTTCATTATCTGCCATTTTGTGGAATCAACATAACATTCTCTGGGGGAACTAGAGCTGATTGGTTATATGACAACTTTGTTCTAAGACTTATACCTATTATATAGGGTTCTACCTTTTTCTTAGCCTCAGCTCTATACCTGGCCATTTTTGATTCAGTGGAGCCACACTGGAGGGAGCAGAGGTCATGTGACGCAGGTGAGGGGCCTTCCTGGGCATTGCCTTGCAGGTGAGACTATGCCCTGGGAGTCAGGACAGATCTAGTGGAGGATGAGATGGCTGCTCCAGATGACTCTCGGGCTAGTGTACTTGCGGTTGAACAAGATTTTTTATATATGTAACTTGATTCTATAACCAAAATAATAGAAATGGGGGGTCATATCTGCTTATGCTTTTTAAAAGCTTAGAGTTTAAGTAAAAATAAATTGTAAAAATCGATTGTTAACCCTTTACAAACCTGGCAATGAGCTCTGCATGAGGAAATGGAAGAAGGAATATTAAAGGCGATTCTAGGAGAGTAGGTATAAGGAAGGAAAATGGATTTCTCTTTTCTGATCATGGGCTCTGGAAAGTATTCATTGCCATTACCAGCATTCAGTATAAACCAGAGATAAGGATATATGTACTTGCGTGTGTCTGTGAGTGTGTGTGTGTGTCTGAGTGATATTCTAAACAGCTTGTAAATATTGTAGTTGTTTAAAATGGAAAATAAAAGCTGAGGGTTTTTTTGGCAAATATATTGCATCAAAAATACAGTATTGACAGTGGATAAAACACAGGAAATAAAATTTTTTTCATTTTGCCTTCTGTCCATTTTTGTCAAATTAAGAAAAATAAGAACCCGTTATATTAAGTTCTGTGTGGCATATTCTTAAAATGTATACTTGATTCTGAAGTAATGATTTTAAACAAAAACTTTGGTCTGTGAACGCATGATTCAGCTCAAGAGTAGATCAGAAGAGTGCATACTTTGTGTTAAAAGAGGGTTTCCTTCATACTTCATAGAAAGGTTGTAGTTTCTATCTTCTGAATTGATCTGAATGTTACATGGTTATGATATACTATTAGATGGAACATGTAGATGGTAAAAATATGTGTCCAGTTATACATTAAATCACAATACAGAAGAAGGAAGGAACATCAGGATTATGGTTGTCAAAGTCAGGCAAGCACCAACATGTTTAGTGTACAAGTGCGTACTCACCCAACGACTTCACATACAGTACTTTTAACAGGTGTAAACTGACTTAGTAGACATACGCTCTTAAGTCACTTATTAAGTCTTCAGTACATCATTTTAACTATTAGTAACAAATGGCAGGATACTGATTATTTGCTGCGTAAGAGTCCTAAACTATCTCCCTTCCACATCACAGTGGCACAACTGGAAACATACTGTTATTTAGTCTTCAAGGACACTATATCTCTGTAGTGACAGGAAACATGCTGGTTAAATGAAACACATCTCCCCCAAAAAAAGGAATTCTCTGTGTGAGTGAGTTGCATTCATCTTGGAGCCAAAAATTCAAGGGTCCATTGACATGAACTCAGGTACCATGAGCCCTCTTCCTTATTCTCAATATGCAGTTTACTTAGGTTTTTTCCTCCTAAAGGATCCAAGTGTTTTGCTGGCCATAGCCAGTGAGTCTAAAGATGTAGGTGTATTTTCCCCTGGGGTGGGGAAGCAGCAGCTTGTGAGGTAAGGGCACGACAGTGTAGCTTACTGGTCATTCAATCAGCACTTACACAAAATGTGCTTATCAAATGCAGCTAAATATGATTAAACTACATACCAAGGAAAATATACATAAAACGATGCAAGAGGATACCTAGACTGCTTCGTAATTTCTCAAGGTAGAGATTAAAAACAAGTTTCTAGAGATAATTCTGTCTTGTCTGGGAGATTTTGAGACCATTTGGTTTCAGTGCCTAGTAAACTATGCCAATGGGAAAAGCCGTCTTTTAGTACAGGGTTCCTTTTCCCTTCCAAGAACATTGTATGGATATCTAAACAACTGACCTACATAAGAAAGCCCCAGACCTCTGGTCTCCTCTTGAAACCAGTTTATCAAACTGACTTTGATAAACCCATTTTTATCAAAGTCAGTGTCCCAGCATAGCACTGTAATAGTGCATCACCCATTTTGTGGAACTAGAGCTGACTGGTTTAAGACAACTTTGTTCGAAGACTTCTACCTATTAAATAGGGGTTTACCTTAAGCTTCAGCTCTATAACTGACCAGTTCTGAATTGTGGTTCAGTGGGGCCAAGTCAGAAGGAACAAAGGTCACCTGACACGTGACAAGGAAGAATTCTGGATATTAACTACCCCCTTGTATATGAAATAATACAATATGCTACAAATGTCACAGTGGTAACTACAGTACTACAAAAGACTTCAGTTCCACCTTTCTTTAGACAAAATGCAGATTTGTCTGCTTATAAACTGGCTAGTACAACTCCTATTGTACACGTGCAATATGAAACAGTATTTCTTAAAATAAGGAGTTCTATGATACTAATTTACTTGGAATGCTTACCGTTGTAAGAAAGTGAAAACCCAATTCAGAGCTGCTGAAATAGGAATGGGCTCACTGCTAAATGAAAGGTACAGAAGGCTTTCGTCCTTGGTTTATTCGAATTACTGCAGCTCTGTAGATCTCATTTCCTCAACTCCACACTCTGTGTGCTAGCCTCCTTTCAGGCAAGAGCAGCTGTCTATCCTTCTGGACCGCATTCCATACACATAATCATCCACAAAGAAAAACCACGTCCTAGGAGCTCTCTGAGCAGGAACATTTCCTGGAACCCTCAGCATATTTCTCCTGTCCTCTTTAATATAAGATTTGAGCCAGGTGTGGTGGCACACACTTTAATCCCAGTACTTGAGAGGCCAAGACAAGAGGATCACAGGTTCAAGGCCAGCCTCAGCAACTTAGGCCCTGCACAACTGAGTGAGATCCTGTTTCAAAATAAAATTGGGCTAGAGGTATAGCCCACAGGTAGAATGCCCCTAGGTTCGACCCTCAGTACCACAAAAAAAAAAAAAAGATTTGACATATGCCAGATTCTTGCCTTGTCCTTAAGTCCTGGTTTTTCTGAAGCAATCACTGACAAGAGAGTTGATTGGCTCTGATGGATCAGAACCCAGCCCTGAGTGGGGTCCATTCCCCGTTGCATTGTGTATAGTTACTATACCAGGCACTAAAAGGAGTTAACCACAGTGTCCAAAACATATCTGTGCATAGCTCCCCAGGACTCAAGTGATGCTTTCAAGAAACAAAGACTCAGACCCCTGAGAAATGAGGTTTCGTTTAGAATGCATCAGTAGCAGACCTAGAACAGAATACCCACAGAAACCGAGGTGGATGGAAGTTCAGATGTATGCCCTCTTCCTGGGGGGCGGGGCTGCCTTGTATCTCAGGACACTTATGCTTCTCTCTGTAAATTCTTTACTTCCTTGAATACTTGGAGGAAAATTCACCAGTGCAACCACCTGGACCTAAAGCTATCTTTAGGCAAAGGCTTTTAGTTATGGATTCAAGGATTCTTTCAAGGACTGTTCACAATTTCTTTCTTTTCTTAGTCAGTTCTGGTGAGTTGGGTTTTCCTAAGACTGCCATTCTCAAACTTTTTAGTGTCAGGATGCTTTTACACTTTTAAAAGTTACCAAGGACCCCCGAAGAGCATTCATGTATGTGGTTTATATTTACTGATATTACATTAGAAAGTAAAACACGACATTTTAAAGATACCTCGTTGAAGTATGTGAAGAACATACGGCGTTTGTGTGTGTGTCTCTCCCTCTCCCCTTGGGGGTGGGGGTTGGGAAAGAGGAATCTTTTAATAACCTTTTCAGATAAGGAGGGTTATTGTCTTGATGCCCCACTAAAATTCAACAAGTGGTAGTTTCTGAAAGGTCAGTTGCAATGTGGAAGCTCATCCTGGGTTTCATCATCTAACTTGGTATGAATCTTATACCAGTGTGTGATTTATTAGTCATTTAGAAAATATTGGTTCCTTGAGTTATGCTCATCTTCTAAATGTTGACATGTTTATTATTCAATATTTTAAAATAGCTGATGTCCCCAGTTATATCCTCAGTATCTTTCCAAAAGAACCGAAGTTAGGATACTCTAGTGACACATGCATACCCATGCGTATAGCAGCACAATTCACATTAGCCAAATATGGAACCACCTAGGTGTCGGTCAACAGATGGATGGATAAAGAAAACGTGGTGTATGCACACAATGTAGTTTTATTCAGCCATAAGAAGAACAAATTTATGTCATTTGCAGGAAAATGGATGGAACTAGAGAATATTATGCTAAGTGAGATCAGCCAGTCTCAGAAAGTCCAGGGTCATACATTTTCTCATATGTGGAAGCTAGAGAGAAAATAGGAAACAAAATGGACTTCATGAAAATGAGAGACCAGTAGAATAGTGGAAGGGATTGTGGGAGGGAAGTGGGGAGGGGAAAAGGAGAACGGAGGAAGGAAACAGTTCAAGTAATGCTAAGTCCACATATGAAGGCATCACTACCGATCTCACTAACACGTGCAGGGCGGGAGGAGGGGGCAGGGAGGGACGCCGAGGAAATACACCCAGCGCGGTGTGTATCACTGAACCTCACTGTGATGTGTAATTACAACGCACCAATAAAAGTTTAAAAATAATTAAATAAAATAAATGTGATGAGGACCTTACGGGGCGATCAGGATAAGCACTCCCTTTCTCTCAGTCCCATAGATGCTAATAACATGTCCTACAGAGTCCCAGGGAACAGAGCGTTTTAGTATCATGATGTAAGTGATGTGCTACCATTCTTTCGACACCAATCATTTCAAGTTGAAAGAAAAAGAAATTGAATGCCTTGAGTGTAGATATGCTGTCTTTAAAAGTAAAAAAAAAAAAACATTTTTTTTACTAGGAATGAAAAAAACATTGAAGCATCCTACAGATTTTAATTTCTAAACAAGTAAACATCATCCACCATGATCCACTGAAGCTAAAAAGCTAGAGCCCTTCTCATTCTTCTTATTAAAATGGAAAACGTATCTTGCAGTCGGCTGGCATGGAGGAGGAGGCCCAGAGGGTGTTCCGGCAGGTCGCGAGCGAGGTGCACTACTGCCACGAGAAGGGCATCGTTCATCCGGACCTGAAGCCGGAGAACATCGTCCTGACGCGGAAGGGAACGTCAAAGTCATTGACTTAGGTAGGGCTGAGCTGCCGCTTCACCGCGGGGCAGAAGCTGACCACCACCTGCAGCACTGCCCGCCACTGCGCCCCAGAGGGCCACGAGGACCGAGGACACGCCCGAGGTGTGCGCTCCAGAGGGCCACGAGGGCCACCAGGGCCGAGGGGTGCGCCCCAGAGGGCCACCAGGGTCGAGGACACACCCGAGGGGTGCGCCCCAGAGGTTCACCAGGGCCGAGGACACGCCCGAGGTGTGCGCCCCAGAGGTCGACCAGGACCGAGGACACGCCCGAGGGGTGCGCCCCAGGGCCACCAGGGCCGAGGACACGCCGGAGGTGTGCGCCCCAGAGGTCCACCAGGGCCGAGGGCACGCCCGAGGGGTGCGCCCCAGGGCCACCAGGGCCGAGGACACGCCCGAGGGATGCGCCCCAGAGGTCCACCAGGGCCGAGGACCAGGGCCGAGGACACGCCCGAGGGGTGCGCCCCAGGGCCACCAGGGCCGAGGACACGCCCGAGGTGTGCGCCCCAGAGGTCCACCAGGGCCGAGGGCACGCCCGAGGGGTGCGCCCCAGGGCCACCAGGGCCGAGGACACGCCCGAGGGATGCGCCCCAGAGG
>PVJS01014822.1:29807-39878 GCA_004027185.1 Glis glis | reverse complement strand
CTGAGTAAAGCTGGGCATGGTGGCGCACGCTTGTAATCCCAGTACTTGGGAGGCTGAGACAGGAAGATCCCAGGTTCACGGCCAGCCTCAGCAACTTAGTGAGGCCCTCCGCAACTTAGTGAGACCCTGTTTCAAAATAAAAGAATAAAATAGGGCTGGGAGGGTAGCTCAGAGGTAGAATGCCCCTGGGCTCCATCCCCAGCACCACACACACACACACACACACACACACACACACACACTAATAATAATAATAATAATAATAATAATAACTCTTCCTAAATTCCTTGGAATTTCCAGGGTGAGAGGAGCATCCTTTGTTCTGATGAGGTAATTCTTGCTGGGTTCCTGGATAGCCTCTAAGTGGAGGCTGACTGCTGGGAAACCAACTGTGATTAGAGGGTTGGAATTTTCATTCCCACTGCTGGACCTCAGTGAGAGGCTCAGAGAGAGAGGCTCAAAGTGGAGCCAATCACCAATGGCTCATGATGTAATAAAGGGTGCCTGTATGGTGAAGTCTCCATAAGGCTCCCAAAGGATAGGGGCTGAAGAGCTTGGTTTCTGAGCATGTGGAAGGACCCAGAGGGTGGCACACCTGGACAGGGGGCTTTCAGGCCCCTTCCCATATACCTTGCCCTGTGCATCTCTTCAACTTGGCCATTCTGCTACACACTGTGTAATATCCTGTTTAATAAATGATGACTACAAGTTTAAGTGTTTCAATGAATTCTATAAGCCATCCTAGCAAATTAACCCACCCAAGGAGGATACAATGGGAACCCCAATTTATAGCTAGCTGATAAGAAGTGTATGTGACAACCTGCTACTTGCAATTGGTGTCTAAAGTGGGTGGAAGTCTTGGGGGACTGAACCTTAACTCCACTAGACAGTGTCAGAGTTGAACTACAGGATACCCAGTGGTGTCTACTGGAGAACTGTTTCATGTGCAGAGAAAACTCCACACAGAGCTGGGCATGGTGGTACATGCCTATAATCTCAGTACTTGGGAGGTTGAGATAGGAGATTGATCATAGGTTCAAGGCCAGGGCCTGTAACTTAGTGAGACCCTGTTTCAAAATAAACATAAAATAGGGCTAGGAGTGTGACTCAGAGGTAAAATGCCCCTGGGTTCAATCCCCAGTACCAAAACAAAACTCCACACACATCTGGCCACAGAAATGATCTGTGTTGAGTGTGAGAGGAGAGAAAAAAAGGTCGCCCCTTTATAAGCTGGGTATGCAGTCCATTATTATTATTTGTGGATTTCATACTTGTACATTTATTTTTTTTGTAGCCTCCCAAATAAGTACTCACACAATTTATTTGTAGCCCCAAATCAGTACTCACAGCATTTTTTCATGGTCATTCATGAAAATGGGAGGAGTGACAAAAATTTGAGTTGCCTGATATACAAATTCCCAGCTAAAATTGAATGAGAGGATGCTCTGCTTCCTTGCTTCAGCTCTCATACTATAAACAGGTATCCTTTTTGTGGTCTATTTAATGCCACATTTTCACATTGTTGTACTTTCTATTGGTGATCTTGCTATTTAAAATGCCCCCCTCCAAGCACAGTGCTAGTGCTGTCCAATGCTCCTTAACAGACTCATGGGAACCTAAACCTGTATTTTCCCTGGGAGCCATGGTTCAGTATTCACAAATGAAGTGTTTCTGGAGACTTGATATAGCATAACTTCCATGAATAATCAGCATTGACTATATTCACTGTAGCCTGTAGTATAATTCTCAGTGTTTGGAATTTACTTTTCCTTGAAGGGAGGAAGTATGTAAAATAAGAAATAAGGATGCACGACTTCCCTCAGCTCCAAGGCCTTGATAGAGACATGTCTTTCAAGTGTGTCCATCGCAGTCATTAGTTCTCATGGAAAGCTCTTTCTCCCTCTCCCTTCCCTAATACAGGGTAGCATTGTGTTTCTTGGGCTCTGGCTGTTGTTTGGGACAATCAGAGTTCTGGAAAAAAATCACTTCAAGAAAGATTCTTCAATTGCTCATAGAAATCTTCCAGATGTCACTTTTCCTCTGCCAAGGTGACTTAAAATGTTTAAGATGATGACTTCTCTGAAGAGAATGAAGAAAGAGCCTACAGAATGGGGAAAAAATCTTTGCCAGCTACTCTTATATATAACAAAGGATTAATGTCTCGAATATAATGAACTCGAAAACTTCAACATCAAAAACAATCCATCGATAAACGGGCAAATGAATTAAACAAACATTTCTCAAAAGAAGAAATACAATGCCCAACAAATATATGAAAAAAATGTTCAACATCTTTAATAATCAAGGAAATGCAAATCTAAACTACACTGAGATTTCATCTCACTCCGGTAAGGATGACAGTCATCAAGAATACGAAGAATAATATACAGGATAATGCCGATGAGGATGCAGGGATAAAGGAACACTTATACACTGCCAGTAGGGTTGAAAATTGGTACAACTACTAGGGAGATCAGTATGGAGATTCCTCCAAAGATTAGGAATGGAGCCACCATATGACCCAGCTATATTATTCCTTGGTATTTTTCCAAAAGAACTAAAGTCAGAATACTATAGTGATACATACATACCCATGTTAATAGTGGCACACTTCACAAGAGTCAAGTTATGGAACCAACCTAGGTGTCCATCAACAGAGGAGTGGATAAAGAAGATGTCATACACAGTGGAGTTCAACTTAGTCATAAAGGAGAACAAAATCATGTCATTTACAGGAAAATAGATGGAACTGGAGGACATCATGCGAAGCGAGATCAGCCAGAGTGAGGAGGTCAAGAGTCATCTGTATGTTTTCTCTCTTATGTGGAAACTAGAGAGAAAAAAGGAACCAAGGAGACTCCATGAAAACAGAAGAGAGATCCGTAGACTAGAGGAAGAGGATGATGGGAGGGAGAAGAGGGAAAGGGTGAGGACAGGGGAATGACAGAGACCAAATTATGCCTTGTGCATATAAAAATATATCATGCTGACTCCCATTATTATTATAATTATAAGGCACCAATAAAAAATGATTGTCATCCCTCTGACAGCCCATGTCCTGGTGAAATGCTGACAGGGAGCACAGCCATCCGTTCACCACAAAGGGCAGGTAGTGTGATGAGAAATACGCTTTTGTTCTTTGAAGTCAATGATACTTGGGGGTTTATTTGCTCGTGTGTTATGACTTAGCCTCTTATAATTGATAGAGTGCATTATTTCAACAGTTTAATGATGATGGTTGTGTTCTAAGGAGAGTCCAAAGAAAAAGAAAAGCAAAAAGAATATGTTTATTGGCAAGCTCAGGGAACTTTAGTTCAGAATAATTTTTACTTTTTGCTGGTATAGAAGTATCATCTAAATCACTTTTCATATTTCATTGTGCATCAGAATCATCTATAAATCTTGCTAAATGTTCAGATTCCTGGCTGCAATCCCAGGTATTGTGACTCAGGAGGTCTGCAATGGACCACAGAAATCTTTAGTTTCACAGTTCTTCATCCCTAAGATCCAAATGCCAGTGATCCATGAACCACACTTAAGGAACAGTACTTTCGTTATTTTAGCAATTATAAATTATTTATAGTTAGGTCGGGTTTTTTTGTTTGTTTATTTGTTTGTTTTGGGGGTTTTTTTGTGCTGGGGGTTGAACCAAGCGCTATTCTACCTCTGAGCTACAACCCCAGCCAGATTTTATTTCTTATTTGGAAACAGGGTCTCGCTAGGTTGATGAGAGTCTCACTATTTGCTGAGGCTGTCCTCAAACCTGCGATCCTCCTGTCTCAGCCTCCTGGGATTATAAGCGTGCACCACCACGTATGGCTAGTTTGGTCATTTTATAAAGGGTTAATTCTGCTACAGATCTGGATGCATCTGCATCCAGACGCATACAGGACACACCTCTTTATTATGCTCGCATTGATTTATCTTCTACTCTTTTGCTGTGAAGACAAAGCACACTTATGTGATTTCTGTCATTCAATATTGGCAGACTCCGCTATTTATACGTGGCACAAGAGATGGCTTAAGTGATAACAGAAGTAAAATGCAGCAAATGCAATTATAGTCCCTGCAGCCACTTAGCAGGACTGTTAAAGGAGAGGTAAAGGGGAACCCCTTAACCAATTGAAGTGACAGCAGGGCGAGCTGCAGATAATCAGGATGTAATTGCATAATCTGGAATTGATCTGGGAAGGGAAGGAAGGCCGGCAATGAGAAAGGGACAAAAGACTGGCCAAAAGGAAGGGTTTGCATGAAATACATAACTGATTCTATTTGTATTTCATCTAAAAACATGGCTTTCTCTTCCTCCAAAATAGACTGTCTATAACTCAGCACTAACTTGGAAGTCTTCATCAGGTACTTGAAGCCCCTTAAAACAGAGAACTCTGCTCATGGAGACACATGCCCGGCTTCCCTTTCTTTTTTAGGGAGAGTTTCTACCTTGACTTAGAGGTCCTAGGGATGCCTGGTTATCATCGTTTCTGGGCCAATAAGACAGTGGCCAATAAGCAAGAACATGGACTCTGAAAAAAATTGGAATAGAGTTGGTCCAAAAATTTTATACCTGAAAACATCGTCTTGTGATATAAGTGAACAAGCACACTGTTCAGGCCGTGCACCAAGTTAAGATGAGCCTGAAAGTCTTTAAGCATCACCAGAGAACTTCCCCTTTCCCCTCATCACTAGCCAAAAGTGTACTCCTATTACATTGTATACTTCATGTATGTGAAGCATTTTTGCACTGGGAAGTAATTATCCCTTGGTTTATTCCTGTACCTCCACAGTTAAATCACAGGCACTTTGAGGACAGGAGTAGCTTCATGCTCACTGTTGTGTTTTGTTCCAATTAAGATTGTTTTGAATGTGAGAAATTGGAACACATTGGAGATAACAAAAATAATAATTTAAGAACTCTAACTTCCAGTACTTGGGAGACTGAAACAGGAGGATCACAGGTTCACAGCCAGCCTCAGCAATTCAGTGAGGCCCACTGCAACTGAGTGAGACCCTGTTTCAATAAAAAATAAAATAGGGCTGGGGGTGTAGCTCAGAGGTAGGATGCTCTTGGGTTCAATCCCCAGTACTGCAAATAAAAAAAACTCTCTAATCTATGGAAAAATAAAATAGTTCACCCAAGGATATATGTTAAAGGCTTCAATTAAGAAGAGAAAGGGAGATACCCTGCAAGGACTGGAAGCGAATGTCAAGAATTGAGATCAAGGCCAAGCAGAGTGTTCAGAGGTACAACACTTGCCTAGCATGTACAAGGCTCTGGATTCAATCCTCAGCAACACACACACACACACACGCACACGCGCACACACACACACACACACACACACACACACACACTGACAGCAATCTTTCCATATTTTGGTGATCCCTTTGCCTTTCTTATTTTTCTACTTTCTGAAGATCAGATACATTTTCCCATCTTTGACCACCTTCTGTTGATTATTTATTTTGTACACATTTGGCTTGCCTTAACAAGACCTCATAGATACAATATTAAGTACTGATCGGTGACTTCAAATTGCTGATAGAGCAAGTGTGATTGTGCAGCCCCTCTCCGTTTGTGCAGAGAGCCCCATCATTAGCTTGTTCCCTTCAGGTCAGTTATAATGGCATGATACATTGCTCACTGCTGAATCAGCAGGGATTATGGGAATGATCAGATTCTCTCATAAAGGGGCACAGACAAAGTAGGACTTTCCAAAGAGTCTAGTACTTATCCTTAATCTCTGACACTTAAGGGGCACCAAAATTATATGTTGAATAAATAAACAAATAAATGTGACCTACATTTGTAGGTGTGTCATGGCAGACAACACATTCCCTCTTCTTTCTCTCTACAACAGCCCCACTTCTGTTTAGATATTGGGTGGAACTAGGTTTAGGGCACGTGGACCCCACTCATTGTGTGCTGCAGATCACTTGCTCTGGCTCGTGGAAGCCAACTGTGATGTGTCTTCCTGACTCAACTTGAGTGCAGTCATGTTAGTTTCAAATCGGCCATGATGGAAGCGTTTGTACCACAGAAATCAGCCAAAGCAACAAAGCTTGATTTTTTTTCCACCCAATTTACAATTGAAGGAGTCAAACTTAAAAAATGAAAATCAGTAAGTTGGGTGTGGTGGTGCATGCCTGTAATCCCAGTATTCGGGAGGCTAAGACAGAGGGATTGCAGATTTGAGGACAGCTTTAGCAACATAGCGAGACCTTATTTCAAAATAAAAATAAAAAGGGCTGGGGGTATAGCTCAGAGTTATTGAACATTCCTGAGCTCAATACCCAATACAACAAAACAAAACAAAGCAAAACAAAAACCCATGAAAATCATTAAGTAAAAAGAAAATATTTTAAAAGTCTGGTTTCAGGGGCTGGGGATGTAGCTCAGCGCTTACCTAGCATGCACAGGGCCCTGAGTTCAATCCCCAACACCTCATAAATAAATAAACAAATAAACCCAATTTCTTGATGACCTTGTTGGATCGTTATGCTAAATATGGAACTTCCCTGCCCTCAGAGTATCTTGTTATAAATGAGTCAACAAATTATCTCCATATTTAATATACTTTTATTTGAATAATTTGGGTCTTGCAACCAAAAGATTCTGATAGAATGAATGGGTGGATGAATGGATAAATGGGATATTTTTTCTAGGTGTGTACCTGGCAAAGAATATCTGGGACAATTACATATATGGACAGATATCTAATACATGTCTTGGATTTCTATATAATCTTTTAGCAGTATAACAGATTATAAACATTTCTCATTTTTAAAGCCATGAATAAACAGAGAACTTCCTAGTGAAGAAAAAGTATATACATTACCCTTTTAAATGACTATATACATTTAGGAAACTTCTCAATGAAGAACACATTGTTCTCTGTCATTCAATGCCCACTGAAAAATACTCTAACTTTCAAATTAAAAGATGCAAAATATATGAGATCTTTAATTTTCTATACTAGCAACCCAAATTCTGAATGGTAATTTATGCATATATGTGCATATATGTGCATGCATGTTTATTGAGGACGATAGTGTTCTCTGTTTCATATTAGTCATACAAATTAATGTTGCAATGAAGAAGATTGATGTACAACAAAAATTAAAGCCATTACATTCATTGAAGATGATTCATAGCACAGTTTTCATTTTGGTTTATTTTTCTTTTCCTATTTTGTGTCTAGGTGAGGGGCTCAGACAGATACAAGTCTTTGCAAGTGAGTGAGTTCAGGTACAATGAATCACTGCTTTAATTCCATCATCATATCAGTGAACCCAAAGTTCATTCCAGAAGCTCCATGAGTTGTGATTCCAGAAAAGAGAAAAGGTATTTCAATGCATACTTGACTGTGGATGGTATCTTAGTCTATTTTCTTTTGCTACAATAGAATGCAAGAGACTGAGGAGTGATAAAGAAAAAAGTTTATTCTAAGACATGGTTGTGGAAGTCCAGGAGCATGGCTCCAGTATTTACTCAGCTTCTGGTGAGGGTCCTATGGAAACAGAAGGGAAGGCATGTGTGCAAGACAAAAGGAGAGAGATACAAGGTTCTCTTCATAACCCGCTCTTGTGATAACCAGTCCAGTCCCAGACCCACCAGAGCAAGAGAAACATTAATCGCTCTTAACAACCTGATCACCTCCTGGGGACCCCAACACCTCTTGATGCTGTTACATTAAAGGCCAAGCCTCAATGTGAATTTTGGAGGGAACAAACCATATTCAAATCATAGCAGATGATACCTAATGGGTATCAAAAGAAAGAAAATATATCAAAGCCTGGCCACCTCATTCTTCCAGAGTGGGGAAAAAAGTCAAGTAGCTAAGGCGAAAGGCTCTTTTAACAACAATAATTTTTTACAGTCCCCAATTACCCTTCTCAGGGCTACCTATATGCATAACAATAGCAAAAATGTTGTTCTGATGTTACTTCTTTTAGTTTCTATTAAAACTGTAATAGTGCCTGCTTCCATTATACATTTCCTTGTGTGTTTCAATCAAAATGTCACTTAGCCACTGTTCCTAGAGTGCACTTAATATTTTCATTAAAACCAATAAAACTAAGAAATGACAAGGGTGCAGGTGGGTGCAGGCAATTAAACTCCTCCTTTAGGTATTGTTAAATAGCAGTTGGGGAAAGAAAGAAGCCCCAATGAACACCTGTCCCTTCTTCTTTAAATGGCAGCTAGCAGAAATCCACTTAGCTGGTTATTGTCTGCTTATTTTCCTGACAGATAATGTGAAGAAGCCGGCAGTTATGGGGCCAGTAATTCAGAATTAATTTTCCCTTCACAAGAGTGCTGTGGACACTGAGTGCAGTAATGGTGCCTGATCAGGATTCAGAGGGGTAAACAAGACAATTTGAGATGATGGGCAGGAGATAAAAGCCCTTTAAGGGGCTGTTCCTCTTGCCAGTCTGACCCGTGGTTCTTGCTGGCACCTTTTATTATTATTATTACTATTATTTTTAATGTACCCCAAATGAAAGTCTGAAGAGTTAATCATTATGGTATTTAATGTGTGTGTGTGTGTGTGTGTGTGTGTGTGTGTGCATTGAGAGGGGATGGAAATGAAAGGAGACTCTAAATGTTGTGTTCCATTCCCCCCCCCATCATATTAAAAATGTTAGTGGCTGCAAAAGACAGCTGTTAAGCCACACATCGAGATTGTTTATGGCGCTTCCTCCTGTGAGCTTCTACCTCAATTGAGAAAATTACCACATTTCCTTTAATGAACGGAGACCTTTTCATAACCCACCATTATTGCTTATTTCATTCTGATAGGAAACACCCACCCCTAACATGCACAACAAAAATGTGTTCCCACCAGACCAAATTAAAGTTCTTTCCTGCTCTTATTCCTTCTGTATCCCTCCCACTCCCCTCCTCTCTCTTTTTCACCCATCCCCTCTTTTTTTCTCCTGCTTCTTTCTCCCTTGTCTAAGTTCCTGTTCCTAAATGCTAGCCACCCAAGTTATTTCACAGACCAACTGAACGAAGACTCTCTGGGGATGAGTTAAAGAGGGGGATTAGACACAACTGTTCTCTGGCCCGACTTCAAGACCCTGTTGGCAGACAAGAGGCAGACAGAGCTTGTGAATCATCTCCCAGTCACTGATGCAAACCACTCAGAAGAAATCAGGATTGAAGATTGATTCCCACAAAATTGCTTTATTACTCAGGTAAAATTTATTGATCTCTTATAGAACGAAAAAATAATACAATCAAAAGAGGAGAAGCCATACTAAAATAGCAAATATAAAAACCTCCCATAAATCCTCTCATGTCTAATATTTGATATTTAGTGTAGACTATGTTCTGGGGAGAGTTCATTTTTATCTAGTTATCTGGGAGAAAACTTACAGACCCAAGCCTCTCCAAGCATATCAATTAGTTTATAAAATACACTCTGATTAGTTCAGTGACCCTAATTACTAAGATCCAAATCAGAACACACATTTTTACAGTTATTTTTTTCCCTTTCCTTAAAAATTCATCTGGGCTGGGTGTGGTGGTCCATGCTTGCAATCCCACTTGGGAGGCAGAGATAGGAGGATCCCAGGTTCATAGCCAGCCTCAGCTACTTAGGCCCTCTGCAACTTAGTGAGACCATTTCAAAATACAAAATAAAAAGAAAGGAAAGCAGAATAAAAAAGAATAAAACAGGTCTGAGGGCATAGCTCAGAGGTAGAATGCCCCTGGGTTCCATACCAGTACCACACACAAAAAAATAATCTGATAATATTCTTGTCCATGGACATACTATATCAGAATAAGATTATTGAAAGTTATGTCTACCCTGTAAACCTGAGTTACAAATGTCCTTTACATAGGGACCTCCTCCACTCATCTCAGGAGCTTCTCAGCCCTACTTTTTTATGCTTATTCATTTCATAACCGTGTCATTCATTATTCATTCACCCAGACAGCATTAATAAAAGTCTACCATGTGCATGGTTCTGTGTTGCTGCTACTTTTATATTTATTATACCCCAAATATTTTTTTACAAAGTTTCTTTGCAATGTTAAACTATTTTCTTTTTTTTTTTTTTTTTTTT
>PVJS01014822.1:0-29707 GCA_004027185.1 Glis glis | reverse complement strand
TCTTCTTAACTACCTACAATTTCTAGTCTTCAATTGGAATTTTTATCTAGTCCTCCAGTTATACAGCAAGTCCTTTTTCTCCATATCAAAATGGACTTAGGCCAGCATTTGAAATATATAAATTTATGTCAGTGTTTAGGTGTCTTATTTTATTTAGTCCTCTATAGGTCCTTAAAACATATATATAGGTAAGCACTATCTATCTCAGATTTACAAAAGCTCCCAAGTGGCAGGGGGTTTTCATGTCAACTAACATGGTAATATGAACAACCATATACTTATTAATGAAGCTCAAAGTTATTTCTGGCAGTTGATGATAAAGCAGCAGATGCAGGACAATGGATAGTCTAGAGCATGTTTGAGGGCTGTTTGCAAATTGAATGTGAGAAGCTTTATTACTGGAAAGAATGAGGGAGTAGATCCAGGAAACAGTTGCCCTCAAGTCTGATGTGTCTTCAGGGCATCATTATCAAAGCAACTTCGTAAGTGGCTAATTGTGTGTGTCATCAAACTGTGAGGATATGTGCATTATGCAATACTGCACAGTCAGTGGAGCATAGCATATGATAGTCATCACAAAGCCAGAGAGTAGAGACCCATGCCCAGTGGACAAGCATCACCCGCCAGTGATTGATAAAAACTCTCATGCAAGTCTCCGACCTGGCTGACATTTGAAAGACGTGATAAAAGTCTGGATGAATCAAAATAATTGTGCTTCCAAATAATTGTGGTTACTTGTGATGCCTTCATACTGGTTTCAAGAATCTTAAAAACTTATGTAAACGAAATGTGTCAGACCCAAATGAGAAGAAAATATAGTATGTGGTATCTCTTAAAAGAAAGTATCTCTTCTTCCTTATGTTTCTAAACTGTTCAACTAGAGGTAGAAGAAAATTCCTATTAAATGCAAGAAAAGGAATTTGAAACTTTTACATAAAATTCATAGCAACATCAGTTCACTTTTATGTAACATTTTTATTGGTTATGTCTATCAAATCACTTTTCAAATGTAGATATCAAGTACTCATTATTATAGATCTTAAAAATTTCTACTGTCCAGACTTTCATTTAAAAATGGTATACTAGAAAACCATAGACTGAAATACTCAGGGATTGAGCATATTTTAAGGAAAATTATTGACACAAAGTGACATATTTTATGTCAGCACTTAAAAATAAACTACTTTCTCAACTTTGTTTCATAAAAATAGTGATGATGAAAATTGTCAATTTCTTAAATACAACCTTCTGCATATCAATATACATTTTGGTGAAATAGAAACAAGGGGCTGTAAATATAAAAAAGTAGTTCATCTTCATATGGGGATTAATCTCATCTTTAATTTCACCTTTGTTTGTAACACTTTCAGGGAGAGTGAGTTTTCATGGGTAAAATAAAAATATTATATTATGTTAAAATCTCCTTACTTTTTCTTAATGATCAAAAAATAATGAATATTTAAATCTATGTTGATCATAATAAATTTGCTTCCAGCTCTAAGACTGTATATCTGTTTCAAAGTAAAGGTATCCTCAAACAAAATATAATGTGCTAATTCTATCTAATTAAGATGGGAAATAGTAAGAAAATAAATAGCAGAATCTATGTGTGTGTGTGTGTAAATTTATCTGAGGGTGACTTAGTCTATTTGGGCTATTTTGACAAAATATAATAGACCATTGCTTGTTAACAATAGAAATTGACTTCTCACAATCCTGGAGGTTGGAAAGTCTGAGGTCCAGGCAGATTCCGTGTCTGGTGAAGGCCTACTACTACCTAATAGACTATGCCCCTTCACAGGTAGAAAGAAGGGGGTACAGTCCCTCTAGGTGTGTGTATGTGTGTATGTGTGCATGCGTGCGTGTGTGTGTGTGTGTGTGTGTGTGTGTGTGTGTGTATGTGTGTGTTTGCAGTACATGGGATTGAACCCAGAGGCATTCAACCTCCAAGCTAAACCCCAACTCTTTATTTTATTTTATTTTATGTTATTTTATTTTGAAATAGAGTCTCACTGAGTTGCTGAGGCTGGTCTTGAACCTGATCCTCCTGTGTCAGCCTCCCAAGTACTGGGATTACAGGCGTGTGCCCTTTAGGCCTCTACACTAATCCCATTCATGGGGCTTTGCCCTTGTTACTTAGCAACCTCCCAAAGGCCCTGCATTCCAGCATGATCACCTTGAGGGTTAAGGTTTCGACCTAGGAATTTTGAGGGGATCCAAATATTCAGGCCATAGAATTTCACACCTTCCCCTCCCCCATAATACATTTTCTTCTCACAGGCCTAATACATTCATTCCATCACAATGAGCCCTAAAGTCTTCACTCATTTCAGCATAAATTCAAAAGTCAAAGTCTCATCTGAATTTCACCTAAATCAAATCTAGGTGAGACTCAAGGTATGGTTCATTGTGAGGCAAGTGCACCAGGCAAGTGCTCTCTAGCTGCAAAGTATGAAACAAAGACCAGGAAAGCAGTCGATTGCTATGTGGTTTCTAGCTTCCTACTGCTAGTTCATAGAAACCTGCAGGAGAGTGGGCTCCACAATTTCTCATTCCCATATTTCCTTTACAGAGTTAGCAAGTTGCACAGGCAAATCAGAGTTGATCCAAAAACAGTTGGGTTATGTATGCTGTTCACAAACATGCCAGTGGGAGAAAACAGAAAACATGCCAACGCATGACTGAGAACTTGCAGACTTGGTGCCTTCCCTTTTACTCCTAATACGAATTCTCAGTCATGATCGTGACCTTTGATGACTGTCTTCTCTTCAAACACTCTCACCTACCTTCCCGGTCCACTTTCCCATGACCCCAAGAATTACCTCTTCCTCTTTATCACTTCTGGATCAAGTGTCTTTCTCACTAACAATTTTTCTTCTTGTTGACCAGGACACGTTTGTATCAATCTACTAATTGAATAAGGTCTACTTCTACCAACAAGATAGAACATACAAAATACACCCCAATTTTAATAATCAAATACATAAGCTTTTACTACAAAGAACAATTCCTAAATTTACCTATGTTAACAATTTTTCCATATTTGAATGCAATGAATTGGAAATAGTTTTATTGTGAGCCCTAAAAAATCTATCTAAAGTATATATTCTCTCCTTTACCCTGAGGCAAAACCACTGCCTATATACAAACATGATGTCAAGGCCGGGTGTGGTGGCCCATGCTTGTAATCCCAGTACTTGGGAGATGGAGACCGGAGGATCTGGGTTCACGGCCAGCCTCAGCTACTTAGTGAGGCCCTCCGCAACTTCGTGAGACCCGGTTTCAACATAAAGTATAATAAATAGGGCCAGGGATGTAGCTCGGAGGTATAACGCCCCTGGGTTCAATCCCTGGTACCGTAAAAAAAAAACAAAACCATGATGTCATACTTAATATTGCTTCAGTCTCAAATATGAGTGTTTAACTAGGTGTATTTATTACTCACACTTACAAAGATATCTGAAAGGCAAAACTAAATAACATAATCATTATATATACATCACATATAATTATTATTATTTTATAAGTAGAAGAAAAGGAATTGAAACAATGTAAGGGGTAGTAAATAGTGAGTTTAATTGCTTACCTTTTAGAGTACATTGTAAAGAAAACTATAAGTGTCTAAACAGCAGAATAGAGCTCAATGTAATCTTATATTTTAAAAGTATGACGATAACCACCAGATGAAGATCAGTTATAATTAAAATGATTAGAGTTTAGGAGTAGGAGTGGGCCTGAGAATGGTGAAGTGGCATGGGGGATAATTTAGTTTACATTTCATACCCTTCTGTGTTATTTGAACTCTGTTTGAAAGAAAAAAAAGTACATATACTTATTTTATGATTTCCCAAAATTAAACTAAAAAAAACAGGTGTTCACTGTAACATAACTTTATGTTAACTCCTAATAAGTTCGCACTTACTTGTCAATTTTCACACTGATTTCACCGCTGACCTGAAATTTGCCATTAAATTTGCCTCCATTCTCAGGTGTAGAAACACACGGACTCTGTTATTTCCCATACCCAGAGGGCAGATGAACCCTCTTCTCCCTGATCTTTGGCCACACTTCCCTACCTGGCTTTCTATGAGAATGAAGACACATGGCCATTTCTGCAGCTGTGGGATAGCATGTGCATCATTTGTTGTTATCTGCAACGACTGCAGCTTTCTGGTGCTGCCTCTGACCTCTTCCTTTTCCAATATCAGCCTACCAAGCAGCTTTTTCAGCTCAGTCACAGCGCTGCTATTCTTTTTGTTTCCAACCTCATGCAAGAGAAATGGCTGCTTCTCTTAGCCCACTTCACCTATGCACAGAAAGATTTCTTTATCTTGGTATATTTTCAATCTAAATTATTTACATTTACCTAGGTGAAACATTGCTAGGAGGGCACAAAAGGTTAATTCCTTCCCCTCCTAAAGAGAGGTGAACACTGCTTTGAATTATTGACCAGGGCTGGCTTTTAAGGGTCATCTAAACAGTAAGTTGTGAATTGCAGCCTCCTTGTCTGAGCCCAAAGCCTGGCTGCTTCCTTAAAAGTGGTTAAGTGGAAGTTATTGATGAGAGCTTGAGTGAGATTTGACATCGGGCTTTAATTATACCTTGAAAGGCAAGGAAAATGGAAAATAAAGGCTAATTCAATTGAACAGTTGATCACCAAGCAATAATCGCACAAAAAATGTATTTCTATTTCACTCAAGTGCTGCCCACATGGAAACTGGTACCAGTAATTAGATGCATGCTGCTCTTCTTAAGATATTTTATTTGAACCAAGAGAGGGATGTTTTATTCAACCTATTTGAAATGTGTTTGCCTAGACAAATGGGCCTGGAATTTCTTTCAAATGTAAAAGAGTGGGGCTAAAGAAACACCCACATTATTTCAGGCCCCCCTAAGGACATTATGTTAGAAACAGTCTGCCTGTGAAGCAGAGAGGAAATGCCAATCAAAACTCAGATTTGCTGGGTGTGGTGGTACACACCTGTAATTCTGCTACTTGGGAGGCTGAGACAGGAGGGTCACAGGTTTGAGGCCAGCGCTCAGCAATTTGGCAAGACCCTGTTTCAAAATAAAATAGGCCTAGGGATGTAGCTCAGAGGTAGAATGCCCTGGGTTCAATCCCCAGAGCAAGACAAAAGACAAAAAAGAAAAAAGAAAGAAAAAAACATCAAATTTTACAAATGCATACCTGCAATTACAATTACTAAACACATTAAAGTTATATTAAAATACCCTTAACACATAGACAGTTATGCAAAAATTTCCAACAGTTCAGTTTTTGCATTTTACTCATTGGAAAATGTAGATGTGGGCAGCTTGCGTCTTTCAGTCTACCATTATCCAGACAAATGGAGCTACTTATATCAAATATGGAAGAATTATCTTAAAATATCCACAAAATTCAAGAGACTCTTTGCAAGAGTGCCACAAAATTACCAAGTTGAACCCAACGATATTGCTGGTGTTCAAATAATCTACCTATAAGAATGGTAGTGTCATGGTTTGACCAATTAGAAACAGACAAAATTACGGATCAAATTTCTCTAATGAATTTCTGAATAATGAGTGATTGGTCATGACTTCCATAAGCATGTTCAGGGAAGCACTCCCTGGTTGAAGAGGCTCAGCAGCATTTATTTTTGGCTATTAAAGATGACTGTTACAAAGCCGTGTTAATTCATGTGACTGTTCCCTTCCTGCTAAAGCAATTTCAAACAAAAAAAGCATCGGCACTGACAACGGTTAACAGTAGTTATCTCTGCAAATACAGGTTAATTTTTACTCTTTATTTATTTATTTATTTATTTGCAGTATTGGAGATTGAACCCAGGGGCATTCTACCTCTGAGCTACATCCCCAACCCTATTTTTTATTCTTTATTTTGAAACAGGTTCTCACTAAGTTGCAGAGGGCCTCACTAAGTAGCTGAGGCTGGCCGTGAACCCGGATCCTCTGGTCTCAGCCTCCCAAGTACTGGGATTACAAGTGTGTGTCACCACACCTGGCTAATTTTTCCTCTCTATCCTTTGCCATATTTTCTATCACAAATAAATGTTTTAAAATTAGAAATGTTGTCCTCAAAAATTAAGCAAGTTTTATAATAAATAGGCCTATTCCTTCAGACAAAAATTCCTATGAATAATCCTGAAAAATGACTTATTACCAACCCCTCCCCTCAGTTTCTCCTCATATTGACAGGTAGTCAGGGTAGTTGACACTCCCAGTTTTACTTGAGCATGATTTGTGACACTTATTAGTCAACCAATTTAGGAGCCCAACGTGCTTTGGCGATCTAATGCCACCTCTGGTCACATATTAACCTCATTTTGGCTTAAATGCTCCATTTAAATGGGAAACCCTGCCCAGTTGGCAGGGGAATAGCACTCACTTTAAATTGGATATTATTTTGAATTACAGTCAACTCTGTAATTCAGTGTGATGTGGCTACTAAAACGCCAAGGATCTTAGACTGCATTAATAAAAGTGTAATTTCTGGTTTATGGGAAGTAATCGTCTTTCTATATTCTGATCGAACTGCATCTGGAGTATTATGTTCAATTACAGGTCAACATTTTAAGGACCATGGCAAATTAGAGTGTGACCCGTGGAGGAAAATCAGGATGGGCAAATGTCTGAAAGCCACTGTCACTTTTTGAGGATGAGGTGACAGAGAGAGAAGGAGGTGGTGTAGAAGACGTAATAGCTGTCCTCAGATGGTTGAACTGGCTGAATGCAAATGAGAGAATGTGCATTATTCAGAAGAAACATGAATATGGGTTTTATCAGAATGTGCAAAGATATTAAAATGGAGTATTTTTATCTCCCTTTTGGCTGAGACCACAAAAAAGTGAGAACAAACACTTAAGTAATAAGTATTTCCATATCCCAAAGTGAGGGACCCAATCATCTAAGCTTGACTTTACAAGGGGGTGGCTCAATATAATTAAATAGGTTAATATTGTAGTCTTTGAGATTGAATTTTGGGGGGGTTGTTTTGGGAGAGCAATGGTATTTTCTCTACCTGGTTGTAAGCAGGACAAGGAGTCTCAACCTGTTGCAGGAAGCAGACTGAAGGGGGTGAAAGCACTTGGAGAACTTGATTTGTACCTCTGGAGTAGGTGGAGGTTAGAGCCAGAACCACACCAGCAAAAGGACACAGGTGGATGACTCCGATGAACTAGACACAAAATAAGGAAAGAAGCTGCCCTGGGAATGACCTCCACCTGGCCTTCCATGTGTGCTGCATAAAGCACAGTAAAATATAGTAGAAGCTGACATACTCATTCTTTTCTGATGCACAAGGGCAGGGCTGCACCCACCAGGAAAAAGATCCTCTGTGCTAAGGGAAATTCAGGTAAGAAATCCCCAGTAATCGTACAGTCTTCAAATCTAAAAAACCCAACATAAACTGGGCATGGTGGTGGTGCATGCCTGTAATCCCAGTACTTGGGAGGTGGAGGCAGGAGGATTATAGGTTCGAGACCACCCTCAACAGCTTAGCATGACTCTGTTTCAAAATAAAAATAAAATAGGACTGGGTATGTAGCTCAGAGTTAGAATGCTTCTGGGCTCAATCTCAGCACCAAAATAAATAAATAAATAAGTAAATAAATAAATAAATAAATAAATACAAGAACCACCATTCTCCAAGCCCCAAACCATCAATATGAAACTATGAAAGACCTTCCTTAAACTTTTATGTTTCTTCTTCCAGCTGATCCGGTTCTAAAGGTGTCAGCTAGATGGGAGTAAAGGAAAAGTCTGCAAGGTGTCATTTCTTAGAAGTGGACAAAGCCATGCCGGGATTGGATCTATTTACAGCTAGATTCTTTGTTTGAGCCTCAGATTGGCCTGATCACATTCATCTCCAGCATTGAACTTTGGCAGATACCAGCCATCTAACCCAGAGTCCCTATATGGGAGGAAAGAGGGAATGGATTTTACAACTTTAGTGTGGTTGTGTAGAGAGGAAACTTATAAAACACAGAAATGGAGACAGACATAGATGATTTGATTCTGATAAATGATGCCCCCTGCCCAACTGAGCTCATGCATCCAAACATCTTTATGTCTGAACTCCTATAATCCTGCCAGGAAGTGCAGAGTTGTCAATTTAATTAGGATGCCAAAGAATTTGGCCTGAGCCCCCAAATAAACTTGGCCACCATGAACTAAGAATTCATTTATTCAATTTCATTCATTCAATAAATAGTCATTGGGCATCTATTCTTTAGCAGGAACTGTGGTAATTACTGGGGATAAATTCATGAGCAAAACAGATGTAAACTTTCCTTTTATAGAGCTTATAGTACAGCTGAGAATACAGACATAAAACAAAGAATTACAAATATAATGAAGACAGCAAGTGTAATAAAGGAGTATAATAAAATCAGGCATCACCTAAAAACTGATATGTTTCAACTTATATTGATGTTGGGTGTATATTTGAAAAGCAGAGAGAGAAAGAGAGAGAGAACGAGAGACTAATGAACTAATCTCTTAGGTTCTAGTCTGTTTGGACCAATTTGGCAAGCCCACAAAGAAGCAACACAGCATTATTGGTAGTTTGTAAACTGAGGTTCACTCCACTGCCACCCATATGTATTTCATTTTATTAAGGTAAGTTTAGGAAAGCATTAGAACATTCAGCAAGATATCTGAAGAACTCTCAGTACCTTCTCTAGAAGCCTTTACACTGCTGCAAAGACTCATCCATTCCTGTTGAGAAGTGAGTGAAGACAGAGGAACAAGGGCCTTGCTATCCCCATATTGAATTGTATTAGTCAACTTAGGCTGCTATAACAAAACACCACAGACTGGATGGCTTAAAAAACAATTTCAAAGTGAAATTAGGGCTTCAACACAGAGTATTTTAGGGGAACACAATTCAATTCATTGCATGTATTAAGAGAATAAAAATACTCAGCCTAGAATTTTCTGAAAATGAACTGGAATAAGCAAACATTAATCAAAACCAAAACAAACAAGTGTCTTTACCTTGCCCTGAGATACCTAGTGGGGCTGGGAGACTGCTCTGGGAATCTATTTGTGACAGCAAAAATAGAAGCCTTAGAGACCAAAGTTTGTTCAAATGCTCCAGGTTTTATTAATCATGTTGTCTTTTTGATGAGGGCATGAAGTGGCGGGAGAAGCTCTGCCTAGTATCTCCATGGAAACTCTTTTCCTCGTCCATCTCTGAGGAGACTCACCAGCTTTCATTGCTGAGTCCTGGGATACATGACCCCCACCTCCTGCATTATTACTAGTGAACTGTGAGTGATAACAGATTCCCTGTTGGACGATAAGAGCGGAAGCAGAAGACATTCTCTTTTAGGAATGATCAGTGTGTGGCACAGAATTACATTCCCCCAGGAGGTTGGAGTCATTAATGAGAACAGTGAACTGGGTAATAGGCACAATTTGGAGGAAGATGTATTGTCAGCCTCACGATTAGTCCCATGAAGCCAACCTGAGTGTTTTTGTGACTGGCCAAAGCTGGTGCACATGAGGTTGGCAATATACAAAGCAATGGAAAGATTAAGAAAAACGTAAAGGCTGCAATATTGACTAGTCTACATGGAAATGATGCATCATTTGGAGGTCAAATAATGAATTTGTCAAACGTACTTTTTAAAAGGTTTCCTTTTACAAAATGAATTATGGAAGTACTATCACAACAAGAAAAATAAAAAGGAAATGTTACTTCCAATCTTAGAGTTATTCAGTGTGTCCTCTCTTTGTCCCTTTGAACATGGAAATAACATATACCCTGGAGTAGAAAAAGAAACAAGTTTGGGGTCTGGCAAAGAAAAGGATTTCAGAGTACTATAAAATAATGCAATACGGAATGATGATATGGGATGCACAGAACTAAAGCGAATTACTGTAGTTTAGTGGAACCATGTGGAAGACTGACTTCAACTTCTTTCAAATGTTGATAAATTACTGCCAGGCAACTAACTGTGTCCTTAGTCACTCCTGTTCTTGTGACAGTGCATAAGTACCTACTGGAGTGCCAGCTGGTCAGCCATATGTCTCTGGGCTACCATCATGCCTCTACTAATTCAAAGGGACCTCACCAGGCTTCAATTAACTCATGTTCCGCAGCGACACCTAATGGCGACAAGAGAAACAACAGCAGGATGCATTAAGGTTTTCTTTAGATGATTAGATTTCCTGGTTTTTTGTTTTTTGCTTTTTTCCTCCATTGACTTATTACCCACAGGCATTATACTCTGGACTACATAAACATATCTGAAGTTTCTGAATGTTCTTTAAAGATTGACACCCAAGAAGGGAGAAAGATTATCCTAAGGTAGAAGTTATGGTGGAGGAAAGGAGGGTAATAAAAATGTTAAGTTGATTTCTTTTTATAAAACCCAGGGGGAGTATAAAGAAGAAAAATAAAACATTCCCAAGCTCTCTGCCCACACAAAACTTACTGTTATTTTAACAGTTTTATACATATATGATTGAAAAATTCAAACAATATACGAAAATGAAAAATAAGAATTAAATGTCCCGTGTACCTTTCTTCTCTGTTAGTGTGTTTAACTAAGCAAAAAGGGGATGTTCTGTTAATTTGTATCCTCTCAGAAGTAGACACTAAGCTGGGCTTAGATTTGCAAGAAACTTATTAGGGTAATCATATGTGAAAGAAAATGGGGAGGGGGCTTGGAGAAGCTGGGAGAGGTGTCAAAACATGATGCAGGTCTGTGAGGGAAGGGGAAAGAGAAGGAAAGAAGCTTGGGTAAAGATATCTTAAATTTGTGTGCAGTTTTAAGAAAATTATAGCAAGACAATCCAAGGAGTCCCTCTCTCTGAGGAACAGCCTGCTTTAGTATCTAAGCTATGCTCAGTCCTTAGTGGGTCAGCCAAGGAGAAGCAGGGATTCTACCTCAGTGCAGTAATGGAGCTAGCACCCGGGGTCCCAAGTCTATTCTGTTTTCTGCAGCCAAGATCTGAGGGGTGCCTACTCTTGGCCCTTCTCTTCTATTATCCACCTTTTGCAATTGTTTCCATATTTTTTTGTAAATGTAACTTCTGTCAGTCATCAATTTCTATTTATTTGCAAAAATGATCTCATTTTATAAACAGTTGAGCACCTTGCTATTTAACAAAATCATATAGTTTGGTTCCCCCTCCCATGGTTTCACACAGAGCAAGCTCTCTATTATTGATATTTGCCTAATATTTTATCCTATAGTTCTATGATAATTTTAAACTAATCACTTGTTAACAAAACTTCCTCTTAACACAGACCTTGCTATGATAAAATTAGTGCAATGAAAAATTTTTCTGAAGAAGTTCCATGGTGATAATTCACAGTTATATTCACAGGATATAATGGGGGGATTACTGAGGGCCATTGGTTGGCTTCCTAAAGACCCTGTGACATAATTTAGCATGGAGGAGGTTTATTAAGGAAAGCTCTTAGACTCAACATGAAAGGGAGAGGAGGAAGCAGGGTCTTGCAGAAGGAAAGCTGAGTTGAGAGTTGAGGTGCAGTCTCTGGGACACTACGAGATGTAAACATGGAAGGTCCTTCAGAGATGTCCAAAGCTGGAGCAAGGGGACCTTCACATGGCCTCAGTGGATTAGTTACTGGATAGGAGTTGTCCTGGGAAGAGACTGTGACCTTGGACTGGGCAACTGTCCTCAGGTGAGAAATCTCCTAAGTGGGACAATACCTGGGAGCTGTGGTCAACCCTCCCGGAACCTAGAAAATAAGTCTTCCATGAAAGGGTGTTCTGTGTAGCACATCATAGCCCCCAATACACCCCAATTTAAGCCTATGTGATTCGGGGGGTACATACTGCTCAGTTCCCCTCCTGAAAATTCCCATCATAAAGGAATGAGTGCCTGTTTCTTCACAGCCTTGGGCAAGTTAAGAAATCCTCATACTTTCAGTTTTGGTGGTCGAACAGATAAGAACTTGAATATCATTGCCATCTTGACTTGAAACATTTTTAAAATAGTGAATGAGATTGAGCTTTTTCATTTTAGCCACTTATTTTACCCTTTCCTAGAAACTGCCAGTTCAGGTCATTTCTATAGGATTATTAGACTTTTTCTGATTGATTTGTAAAAGTTCTGTGTAAAACAAGGAAAATTGACTATGATACCATAAGTGTTCCAAATGTGCTTCATACTTCATGGCCTTTCTCTGCCATAGGAAGAACTTTAATTTTTATATATACCAAGTATATAGTTTCTTCAATTCTTTGATTTTGTGTCTTTCCTTTGCTAATTAATAAATATATTTACCTATTCTTTCATATGGAAGTCTTATGTTTCTTTTGACTTTAGAAACTTTTGTTATTATAAATAAAATGCATACAAAATATATAAGATATAAATGTATAGCTTAATGGATTTTTTATGGTGTTGAGGATTGAACTCCAGGGTATTCTATCTTTAAATTACACCCCCAGCCCTTTTTATTTTTTTACTTTGAAACAGGGTCTCACTAAGTTGCTGAGGGTCTCTCTAAGTTCCTGAGATTGGATTCTAGCCTGCTATCCTCCTGTCTCAGCCTCACAAAGATTAATGAATTACAAAGTAAACATCCCATGAAACCATGTACAGGTCACTCAGAGCATTATCAACACCCCAGAAACCTTCTGTGTTTCCCTTTCCAATGGTAGCCTCCTCCTAAAAGTAATCTCTACTTTGAGCTAGATGATAAGTATCCATTTGTATATCTAATATATACTACAAACCAGGCATGGCCAAAATGAAACCCTTGTTCCATGCTCTCTTTCACCGCCACCAAATACCCTTCTTATCTGATCTTTCCCACCATGGTAAGTAACATACTGTTGTCATAGCTCAAGTGGTCCCTGCTGGCTGTCTTTTACCCTACCTGGTATTACTACCTCAAGAAAATGGCTCAGTCAGTATGCTCTCAGGCCTAACTCCTTGACCCAAACCATCATCCTCTTTTTTTTTTCAATATTGGGGATTGAACCCAGGAGCATTCTACCTCAAGCTACGCCCCTGCCCTTTTAATTTTTCTATTTTGAAATAAGGTCTTGCACCACCATGCCCAGCTCACCACCATCTTTTTACTGGAGAATTTCAAAAGCTTCCTGACTGGTCTCACAGGTTCTTTTGCCTGCCTATCTGCCATTTCAGTAGTATGTAATGCAATGGTTTGAATGTGTCTCCCAGAAGTTCATGTGTTGGGAATTTAATCCCCAAATTCACATAATGATTTGGGAGGTGGGACCTTTGGTAGGTTATTAGAATTAGATCATGTCATAAGGGTAGAACCCGACCATAGTATTAGTGGCTTTATAAGAAGGGGAAGAAGGCCGGGTGTGGTGGCGCACGCTTGTAATCCCAGTACTTTGGGAGGCGGAGACCGGAGGATCCGGGTTCGCGGCCAGTCTCAGCTCGCTCTCTCTCTCTCCCTGTCTCTCTCTCTCTCTCTCTACCTAGTGAGGCCCTCTGAAACTTCATGAGACCCGGTTTCAAAATAAAGTATAAAAAAATAGGGCCGGGGGTGTAGCAAGGAGGTAGAACGCCCCTGGGTTCAATCCCCGGTACTGCAAAAAAGAAAAAAAAAAAAGAAGGGGAAGAGATAAGGGAACTAGTATAGGTGATGCCTTCTGCCATGTTGTGATGCAGCAGGAAGGCCCTCACCAGAGCCCAAGCAGATGCCAGCACCATGTTCTCACACTTCCCAGCCTCCAGAACTGTGAACAAAATGAACTGCTTTACAAATCACCTGGTCTTAGATATTTTGTTATAACAATAGAGAATGGATTAGGACATGCTGGTAAGTGCTTAACTGGAGGAGGACAACCTTGACAGGTAGCATTTCACAATTTCTGTTGTATAAATACACCATGGAGATTTCAAGATGACTGCATTAGAAAAAGGAGCTTACAAAATTCCTGAAAATTGAATGGTATATACTCTTGCAGCCTATGAGGCCAGCTCTGGCGTAACACCATCCATTCTCCATATCACACCCAGAGAGATCTTTGCAAAATGTGAACCAGGTCACACCATTCCCCTGTTCCAAATTCTCCCATGTCTTTTCATCATGCTTGGATAAGGGCTTAGGCAGGAACTTACCAACTTTTATTTCTACCTGCAAACTTTCCTTCCGTTTCATGACGGACTCGAATCAAATTATAGTTGCAATTATTCTTCCATATATATGTGTTCTCATCAGAATAATTTGAAAATTAAAATCGTATTCATAATTTTTAGCCCTAATTCTATTTTAGATGGTTCTACTTCTCTCCGAAATTTGTGTGTGTGTGTGTGTGTGTGTGTGTGTGTGTGTGGCACTGGGGATTGAGCCCAGGGGCATTCTACCTCTGAGCTACATCTCCATCTCTTGCTAGGTTGATGAGAGTCTCACTATTTGCTGAGGCTGTCCTTGAACCTGTGATCCACCTGCCTCAGCCTCCCAAGTACTGGGATTACAAGCATGTGCCACCATGTCCGGCTCCAAATTTTTATACTAGCATTTCTGGCCTCCTAAAGTCTCTATGTTGAGTCCTCTCTTAATCAATTGTTTTCCATCTACATATTTATTTCACAAATCACTCACATGTAGTATTTGGTATATATCCTTCCCATCTCCCTCTACCTCCATCTGTATCTAAGAATTATTCTTTTTCCTTTATACATGATAGTTATTTGTCTGGGTTTTACAAAACCTCAGTGTTGATGGAAAGAGAACTATAACTGCTACAGAAGACACAAGTGTACTGCCATGGTCCTGTAGAATGTATTTTCTTTGCCGTAGAAAGATAATCACCCACTTTTCTAGATGGTGTGAATTATAGTTCTTGTCTTTGAATTCTACAAATAGATGGTGTGTAATTGATGGAGGGTCTCCTGTTGTCTTTCAAGATGGCAGCTATGCAGTGGGAAACACTGTGCTTGTCAGTTCAGTTCCACAGACCTAGTTAGAGTCATCCCTACTGCAAGACTGCCTCTTATTCTAAGTTGAAATAGCATTGCAAATGTTCTTCCTTTTTTTCCCCTGTGTTTTTAGAGGTGTTTAATTTATAATTTTAAAGACACTACACCAATGATTGCTAGCCTTGAACTGTTTTTTGAGACACAATTTTAACCATCTTTGAACGCTGATTGTCTTGTAGAGTGCCTAAAGCTTCACTTCCCACCTCCCAACTTTCAGAGGATAAGAAAACACCCAGAGTCCTAGGCCCAAACCCATTAAGAAAGTGTCAAACTAAAATTAAGAGTGTTTATAGGTAGATCCAAACCAGAATCTTTGAGTTGGACTCAAAATTTAGAACCCATAAATAACAAAAATAAATTTTAAGATCATGGAGTCTATCACATGATCATAGGAAATGGTAATAACAACTGGAAAGGAAACTGGATTTAAAGAAGACCAACTTAGAAATAAGCAACTCCTGGCTAATCTAGGCATATCGCCATAAAAATAGATGGAATATCCTCATCTGAACTTCAATAGTCAGTGGCGGTCTAGTGAGTAGTTTTTCAGCTACAAAGCTAGAGACAACGCTATAGAGAAATGCATGGTTTATGGTAGTGTTTTAGTGTCTCAGCTGAAGTTTTCAACAAGCAGACCCTGAGATGAGGGCACCTGTGTACGTTATTTGTTAAGAACATGGTCCCAAAAGATAGGGGTGAGGATGGGAGGCAACAGAACAGGGAGAGACCCAGGATATGATAGAATTTGGGACAATTTTCAGATCCAACCTGATCCCACAAGATGATCTGAATATAAATTACGTCACAGAGTTTGTCCTGCTTACAGGTAAGGAAATGGACTTGCAACCCTGCCAACTGCTCTGTCATTGGCTACAGGCTATGCTTAGGGGTTGTAAACTCCAGACATTTTGAGGTCTGCCCGGGAAAAGCTCTTCCAGTGACCCAGATACATCTTTGGAAGAAGGTTGTAGGTATAAATACTAGTAAGTAAGCAGTCAGGAAAATGAATCTGTAGGTGGCTGGGTGGTGTACCAACAGCATCCACTCTACTTCGTGAATGTTGGCAATCATTGAAAGAATGAAGGCTAACCAATTAGAAAAACCTTGGGACTTCAGGCAGCATGTAGAAGAAGCAGGCAAGGGTGAGGTTGTAACAGATTAAAAAAAAACTAGTTAAAAAGTAAAAAAAAATAAAAGATAATGGATAAGGAAGAGGAGATATCGGTATGATCTTCCTCAAGATTTTGCCAGATTACATACAAATTTATTTCCTAACTTGAAAACCTGCTCTTGATTTCCATAATTTATTTAAAATAATATTAATATTCTTATAAGGGGGAAGATTTCTCAGGACAAATGCTCTTCCTCTGTGATTCCCTCCCACCCTACTCTTGTTTCTTTTCTTTTCTTGCAACATACTCAAAGTACTTCTTACATTGAAAAATGATAGATTTTTCTTTCTGTCTTATCCTTGGCTTCACCAAATTATTTTCTTCCTTTATTCATCCAATTATTCATTCGTTCAATGACAAATGAGCCTAAGTCCTGCTATGAGACGGGACTAGGAATGCAGTGGTGAAGGAGGTATACGCCCTCTCCCAAGGGGCTTCCAGGGACACATTTGTTTGTCACGATCTTCTCAGTGACAGGGAAAACTTCATGAGCTCTTCTACAAGTTTATTTTGTGAATTTATTAAAAATGGTTTGTTGAGACATATATCAATACTATGATACATACTACAAGGAATACAAAACCAGAGCTTCATAGACATGGCTCTTCAGAATTAGGCAATCTCGGCTCAGTCTCTAATAGGTAAGTTGACAATAAAAGGAAATGGGTGGTGGAATTGGTATTTTTAACCATCTATTATGTGCCAGTTTGTATTAAAAAACACGTGTTTGGTCATTTAACATTAACCTATGTGGTATGTTATTGTTATGCTCATTTATTAAATAAGGGAACAAAAGCTGAAAAGATAAATCATTTGCCCAACTTTACAATGTTAGCAGCTAAAACTGACTCCACACTAGAAAGTCTATGACCATAGCCTATAATCTTCTAATACACCATGCGGGACATTGGAGACTATTTGAAATAATATTTCTTACCCTCCTACAGGATTAAAAAAACAACATGCCTTCTGTTTGAGATCTTTCTAGAACTAATTGGACTGAAACTTCAGAATGGAACAGTGAAGAGAAAATTTACAGAAAAGAATTTATAAATGAGCTAATTATGAAATTGTAGTTGAACAAAAATGGCTGAGAGAAAGGAAAATCAGTATCACTAATAGTTGAGGAGTAAGAAAAATATTGTCAACACTTTCCCTATTACATGTGGACTCCAAATGAACATCTGGACTTTTGAGTACTTGAAACTTAACCAAAGCCCTACACTTGCAGAAGTTCACCCACTACTAATGATTAGTCGGGCTTATAAGTATAAGGTCTAGGTTACCACTTCCCCACTATGTGTGGAAGAAAAATCAATAATACCAGTTTCATAAGAAATGAAAGCTCTCTGCTTCTCAAACACAGCCTAAGGCAAATGTGTTTATGAACTAGAAGTATCATGAACTCAGTGTTGGTCAAGGGGTCATCAAACTCAAGATAGGCCTGAAATATCACATTGTTTATCACTTCCTACTAAGTATATTCTATTTAGGTGATAAAAAAGTATGTCAGCAACTAACAAATCTAACAACATTTCAAGCAGGGATAGGTCAGAAGCAAGCGCCCTTCAAGTTTAGACTGCTCATTTGTGTTGGATTTCACATAGGCACATGTGAACTCATCAAATGTCATTGAACACCAAACATATGCTCAACTCTGTGCTAGGCACTATTAGAGATGTCGTGACGCATTCACACAAGAGGCTTTTAATACAATTGGGATGATCAGTGTCAGTATCAAATAGCCTGGATTTTTCCAAGATAGGCCTAATTTCAAGAAGTTTTTACTCCATTCACAAAAAAGTATCCTTATTTTAGGTTCAGAATATATGGGTATCATAGACATTTTACATATGCATATATGTGTGTGTGAATATATGTTTGTATGTATATTTGGGTATGTGTGTACATGAGAATAGAACTAAGTATTCAAAATGCATAATATGTAAGTGACAAATGGCCCTACAACCTAAATACCTCTTGATTCTATTTTTCTCCGTCTCCTTTGCCAGAGTTCAGCAGCCTGTGCTTTATCTTTATCACTTCACCAATGGCTTTATCTGGATTGCACTGACAGACACCCTTCTTAGCTCCTCTCTCCTGAAAGATCTCAACTCCCCCCTCCTTTTTTTTTTTTTTTGTTGTCCCACCTTGCCAAAAGATCTAAGAATGACAGTCTTTGTTGAAAAGACTTCCTTTTGCCTTTAGGATAAAGTTTGAACTTCACAGCATATTTTTCAAACCCATTCAAGATCCCTGCCTTTACGTTCCTCTTTTGCCCTACCTTGTGGCTGCTGGCCTTTCTCAGTGTTCACTGCAGCCTTTCTGAGTCCCTTCAGCACTGTTTTCTCTGTTACATCTTGGTACTTTCTATTCCTTCTGACCAAATCTGCCACCCTTCTCTCCCCTCACCATGACACACATTTTTAGGTAACATGGATATTTTCTAGATAATTTCTACTTGTCCTTTAGATCTTATCTTGAACATCACATACTCAGGGAGGACTGTTTTCTATGCTACATTAAACCACCTGTGGTATACTTCCATTATACCTGCCCCTTTCTCTATTAAAATAATCATCATACATTATTTTTTATCATTAGTCAATACTCTGTCTTCTCTCTGTGAGGATAAGAATCACATCTCTTTTATATCAGCACAGTGCATGGAACATTTTAGGAACTAATTAATAACAGGTGTTAACTGGCTGGAATGGTGTGGGCACAGCCTTCTTGATGAATAGGTGCATCACAGGTGAAAGCCAGCCCTGAATTCATGGCTGTAAAGAGCCATGGCTATATCACTGCAGTTGAGGCTGGTTGGGCAAGAGTTTTATGCAACTCAGAGTGTTTCTGTTATAAGAAAATTGGATATGATCATGAAAAATGTGGGTCATGGTGGTGTGTGTGTGAAGTAGATCTTTTGAAGGAGTGGATGATTAAATGAATAGGCCCTATATGCAGAAGGGTGGCCTGGAAAATGGCAAGGAGTCCATGGCCATACGGGGAACTATGCAGAGGAGTCACATACACTCCCAGGAAAGATGCCCAAGCATCTTTTCCCTGAGTCCTTTTCAACTTATCAACTGGAGCACACCTGTAACCCCCATCCAGACAGATCCTTCCTCACCACTATGCACAGAACATCTAGCCAAACCCTTGACTACGTAGCCTTCAGAATTCGAGATTGATTTGTACCTAATTTGTGCTGGGATTAAAGCAGCTGGTACTATTGGCTGACAACGTGTGGAAATGGGTTTTCTCTGGGATTCCCATTGACTGAACTGTTCTGATACCAGCATTGCTGAAAGTGGCGGAGAAGTGGGACTAGGGAACTGAGAACAAGGGGACACCAAACTTCAAAATAAACATTTCCTCCTAAATTCTTAGTTATGTCTTGATGGAGGAAAACATGTGTGAATTTATTTTTAAATGACAGAAATTGACCGAAGACATCAAGTGTTTTAAGGGTTAAAGGGCTCATTATTGAATTATAAAGCTTACTTGATTATAAAAATCTATACAACTTTAAGCCTATAAATGCAAACAGAGAACAGGGTTTCTCTCAGTATTCATACAGTATGTCTATTTGCAGTTGCTAAAGTGAATTTGACATCACGGTAAGTAGTTCAAACAATCTATATTGCTGGGAGCTTTTTCTCACAAGAGATTGATTTTCTAGCACCATCAGCAGCAAGCCCAGAAACACCTTCCTCTTTTGTTTACCATCTCACTGGCCTGGGATGTTGTGTTTCACACTGTCTGATGATATAAAGCAAACTTTTAGACATTTAACTGGAAAAGCTAATGAATTGTTTCACTTTTCATAACATAATGATTTAAGATTCACCTTGCTAAATAACTGCTCATTAAGAAAAGCTTGGTGTGGGTAACTAGGAGGAGAATAATGGAGATAAATATATTATATTATCTGTAAAAGTCCACTCAGGAAGACAGTAGGCTCCAACAAAATTTTGAGTAGATGGGACTTTAGTGCTGAGAACTAGTTCCCCAAGAGCAGGGAGGGCCAGGAGGAAGGCTTCATGGTGAAACAAAGGATAGACTAGCCACAACAAAAAACGCTTTTTCACCACCAGGGCTAAAGAGACAAAATGAGGGAATATGGTTACCAGAGCTGATGAGTTGAGGCCACTCAGTGGGCACAGGAACCATAACAGGAGAAACTATGAATATGCAATTATGAAAGAGATGGCGTCACTCAGAACAGAAAAAAAGAAGTCTACATACCCTTCCCCTTTACTTCCTCCAATGTCCCACCTCTGTCTGGCATTAGCTGATCTCACATGGAAGTCAGTTGACCATGGAGCCTGGGAAATCAAGTTAGTATATCCCAGCCCAGTAATACAGAGCAGATTGAGGAAATGGTGGGCAATTAATCTGCATGAAAATAAGCTCATGAGCTGCACATTACAGAGAAAGAACACAGGAGAAGATGGGGTCATGCTGGGAATTCAAAGGCAAGGTACAATGTGCTCTGTGACTGAAGGGGACTGGTCATAAATCTAAATGAATGCCTGAAGTCAGGCCACTGATAGCATTTCCATTTGGCATGGTCCACTGAGATTGGAGAAGGTTCTGGACAACAGATGAGGATAAAGCCCTTAATGAAAAGGAGAGGGGAAAAACACAAGCTGGCTTGAAGTAAAGGGAAGGACTCCTACCAAATGGCCTGTGCTCCAAAAGTAACTGTAGTACACTCTGAAAACCAGAAACCAAAGGAAACCAGAGGAAGAATTTTACATTTTAACTGGAAAAGTTTCATGAACAGAGCTATGTTTTCTGCCATCTTATCTCCAGAAAGGAGATTATTCTAGTGGTGGCAGCTCCAGGATTTGTTCTTTTAAGAGATTATTCTGCTGCAGCTCATCAAAGAGGATGCAGATTTCTTCGTAGTGGTGGTGAAGGGAAGTCAGGCTCTGGTATAATTGGCCCCAAACTAAGTCCCCTTCCCCAACTTGCAGACTGGATGCGATAGATCATCGTCAGAATCGTCTGTAATACCACAGACATGCTGAGAGAAGCAATTCTGTGAGTATATTTAAACTCATTAGGAGTATCGGCTTTGACTTCAATGAGGCAGAATAAACTTTCCCAGACCCAGATCAGGACATGGTTCTGAATATTATATGCATGAATACTAAAGATAAGAAAGTAAAAGGTGAGTGATTGAAGTTAAGATTGGCTCTTTCTTCACTTGTCAAATGTATTCAAGCAAGTCTTCAAAATTTGAATGTCTCATAATTACATACCAAGGATTTCAATGCTCTTGTCGATTGTTTATTTTCAGAAAGACACCATCTCAAAGTCTAGATCTTTTTATTGGTTTTAAGCACATTTACATGGCTCTCCTCAGTTTTAGAGGGTCACTCTTACATGTTAAGGTAAAAAATGTAACTATTTCCATAGAAATGATCAGATTCAGCCTTTTTAACAAATGCTGTTGGGAAAACTGGCTATCCATATGTAGAAAAATGGAACTAAGTCCCAACCTATCTCCCTGCATGAAAGTCAACTCAAGATGGCTCAAAGACTTAGAAATTAGACCAGAAACTTTGAAACTGCCAGAAAAGGGTATATAAGACCAACACTCCAACATACGGTTTCAGGTAGAAACTTCCTCAATAAGACCCCAAAAGTCCAGAAAATTAAAATAAGAATTAATGAATGGGATAGCATTAAATTAAACAGCTTCTGTGCAGCAAAAGAAACCATCAAGATTCTACAAAGAGAACCTACAAAATAGGAGAAGATCTTCACCACCTACCCATCTAACAAAGGTCTAATATCTAGAATATACAAAGAGCTTAAAAAGCTTAACACTAAAAAAAAAAAACAATTAAAAATGGCCAACTGAACTGAATAGACACTTTTCAAAAGAAGAAATGCAAATGGCCAAAAAATTTGTGAAAAAAATGTTCATCATCTTTAGCAATCAGGGAAATGCAAACCAAAACTACACTGAGATTCCATCTCACTCCATTTAGGATGGCAATCATTAAGAACACAAATAATAATAAATGCTGGTGAGGATGTGGGGAAATAGAAACCCTATTACACTGGTGGTGGGATTGCAAACTAGTAGAGCCGCTTTGGAAATCAGTATGGAGATTTCTCAGAAGATTGGGAACTGAACTACCATATGACCCAGCGATAGTGCTCTTGGGCATCTTCCCCAAGGAAATGAAATCAAAATATTATAATCATATCTGCATATCCATGTTTATAGCTGCATAATTTATGATAGCCAAACTATGGAATCAACCTAGATATCCATCAATGGACAGATGGTTCACAAAACTTTTGTATATACACACAATGGAATTTTACTCAGCCATAAAGAAGAACAAAATTATATTTGCAGGAAAATGAATGGAACTCAAGAATATTATACTGAGTACACCCAGTCCCAAAGAACGAGTAGATATATGTTCTTTCTTATATGTGGAAGCTAGAGAGATATTTGGAAATAAGGGCATCATCAGATAGGTGAGCAGAAACTCCAGGGGAATGATTGAGGGTGATTAGGGGAAGGAGGGGGGAGATGAAGTCATAAAAAACACATAGTAGAAATAATGCCATGAATGTTTAAAAAATTGACAATTCTAATCTCAAAGACTTGTGGGGTGAGAGTAAGAGAGGGGGGTTCCCAGTGGGGAGGGCAACAAGAGTTGTGTGCATGTATTTTTTAACAATATGTACCCCAATATGATATAAAATTATACTGCACCCAATTGAAAAGCAGTAATGATCAGGTTCATGCTGGATCTTTCTCATCTAAAAGGATAAATGCTATGACCACAAATGAGGACCAAAATAATTAGACAAATATCAACATCTAAGGATCAATCTACTCACTCATGTTAACCCAACTGCAATGAAATTGCTCCCTTTCCAAGTATTAACATCTTCTTTAAATTATGTTGAGTTTCTGTATGTAAAATTTAACATCTTGGTTAAGAAATCAAATAGTTTTAAGTATATAAAAGTATTACTTGTAAACTATTATATAGCACCTAATATATGTTAAATTGCCTACAAGATTCACATATATTTACTACTTTAATTTTCACTATAACCTAAAAGGCAGGTGGTATTATAATGCCCACTTTACAGGTGGGGAAACTGAGCAAAGGGGATTAATTGCCCAAGGTCACATAGAAGTAAGAGCAAAACTAGTATCCACCAAAGAACATCTGATTCCATAGTGCACTCATGACTTGTTAATGTGTTTAAAAAGAAAATCTGTCAAAATATTTTGCTAATGACAACATTAATATTTAACTATAACTAAAAATGTTACAGGGAACTATAAAATACTCAAACTGATCTCTGTATTTTAAAGAACAACCAGCTGGGCGTGGTGGTGCACATTTGTAATCCCAGTACTTGGGAGGCGGAGACGGGAGGATCCGGGTTGGCGGCCAGCCTCAACTACTTAGTGAGGCCCTCCACAACTTTGAGACCCGGTTTCAAAATAAAGGATAAAAAATAGGGCCATGGGTATAGCTCGGAGGTAGAATGCCTCTGGATTCAACCCCCAGTACCACAAAAAAAGAACAACCAAACGAGCATTCTTTATTCTAATCATATTATTGTACTTCAGATAACTTAAAAAATAATTTATCCATAGCTAGCTAATTCCATGAAACCTAGTTACTCTTAGCCATAGGTGATTTTTATTTTTTTACCAAAATTATTTGATACAACTTTATTGCCAATGCCACTTATTAAATCTCTTCAAATAATTGATGGCCGTTTCCAAAAAATTCATCTCCCTTCCAAAAAGTATAGAGTGGCAATCATCAATACCACTCAAAATAATACAGTCCCATGTTTTACTCATCAAATACTTAGCACTGTGATGTGATGAACACCATGGAAAGTGCTATTGTATCAATACAAATAGTGAGTGATGGCTTTCCCAGAGTGTTGTGCAATGAGCACCTCGTACCTCCAAAGAGGTCAGATTTTATGGTCGCAATAGGCGCCGATGATTACTGTATGCATGCAAGTAACATAAAAGAGATATGATCACAGAGACATTGGGACAACTAGAAAATTAAATTGAGGAATAGAACAAGAGTATCAGGAAGAGTTTCCAGACAAGCTATTGCCAGAGCAGATCTTTTAGATGATGCATAGAATGGTGAAGGAAACCAGCTCACTACCACCGGGGCAAGAGTCATGAAGGCCAAAGCAGCTTGATGCCTGCAGGGAACCCTAAAGAATTAGAGCACAAGACAGAGAATGCGGGATGGAGAAGGGTCAGATCACAGAGGGTCTCGTGTGAACGGTTTCACGTTTTGCTATAGTTTGGATCTGAAACGTCCCCCAAAGGCACATGTGCTAAAGGCTTGGTCACCAACCTGTGGTGCTACTCAGCCATGGTAGAACATTTAAGAGGAAGGGCCTTGTGGAAGAAAGTTAGGTCATCAGGGGAGTGCTCATGAGGAGTACCCCATCCCCATCCTCTCTCTTTGCTTCCTGGCCACCATGAGGTAATCAGGCATCAACCATGAGCTTCCAACACAATGTACTGTGCCACCACAGGCCCAAAGTAACAGAGACCTAAGAGACCCCGGACTGAACCTGTGAAACCATAAGCCAAAAGAGACTTCTATCCTTTTAAGCTGATTCTCTCCAGTATTGTGTCACAGTAACAGAAAGCTGACTAGCACAGCTTTGGAACATTGAAGGGAACTAAGTACTAACCAAAAGTTGTAGGTAGGGAATGGTGTAAAGAGGCTTGCATTCTTAAGGTGATAATTCTGCCAAGTAGGATAAAAAAGGTGGAGAGGATGGTGGGGGAATAAGACTAGAAAATGAGAGATGTGTTTGGAGACTATAGAGGTAATCTAGCAAGAAATGATGAGGGTGATTCTGAAGGTACTTCAAAGTACGCAGGCTCCCTGATGAGTGCTTTTAAGAATCTGGAGCTCATTTAGAAGTGCATTCAGGCATTTCTGCATGCATGGCAAGGACAGTTTCCCAAACAATAGTCCTTGAATAGAAAATTTACTCCTTGGAACATACATGATACTCATCACTTCCTCTAAACCCTTCAAGAAAGAAGCTACTTCTCCCTCAAAATCCTTTCACAAGCTCTTCTGTTTCTCAAGAAGACTTGTAGAGACCCAAAGGTTGGGGGAGAGATGTTCTCCTTTCTGTTCTTCCAGAATTTCACTGAGTGGCACCTACAATTTACCCTGGTGAAATGGCAAGAATCTAGTTGCACTGACTTCTGCCCCTCCCCACAGGAGTGTGCCAGGCTACCTGCAACAGACACCTACCGTCTTAGTCAGTATAATCACTGCTATAATCCAAAGACCTGACCACACAACTTAGAGGAAGGAAGATTCTTTTGCTCAATGTTTCCTTGGGAATTTGGGGTTCAGTCCATGTGAGGCTGGGGACCGCAGATCTGGAAGAGTACAAGGCTTTGCTCTCACATCATGGAGGTCAGGCCCCCCAAGGCCACATCCCCAGGGACCCCTCCTTTAGCAGTCAAGCCCTGCTTCCAACATTGCTACCTTTTTTCCATGAGGGCTAGGGGGACATTCTAAATGGAAACCATTACACCTACACTGAGGATTTTCTCAGTACTAAGGTCCCTGCCTTCCCAGAGCCTGAGCCCTTCCAGAGCTTGGGAGGCTCATTAACATTCACGTCTTTCCCAGCCTCATTATCTCGCCCAGATGTTTCTCTGACTGCCCCTTTAAAGCATCTCTGTCTATATTTTATTTACATTTGTTCAGCAATATTGATGCTTAATGAATAAATGCACTAAACTGTCAGTACTGGAGACTAATTAAATCCGTGTACGAGCCTGAGAAGCTGATTGAAAAATTTGCAAGTAACTAAACTGGGTTTAAATAAACACTTTAGTGTAGTGCTTTAATTACACTTTAGTTTGTAATGTAATTTTTGGCTGTTTAAACTATGATTTAGGCTGAGCTAATTACAAATGATTTTCTACTCTGTAATTAATAATAACAAAATTGTAATTAGACAGCTGCTCTGCATCAGGGCAACAGTTTGTGTACGCCGGCTCATGATGATCAGTCTGGCAGAGGCAAAGAAAGTACTTGGGGATGGGGCGGCCTGCACTTCCCCCAGGTTCATTTTTAAGAAACAAGGCCAGAACACCCAGGTGATTTTCATAATTTCTGGTGGGTCTTTTATTCATTATGGACTAAGTGACACCAGATAGACATTCTCAGTCCTGATACCTCACTTTTTAAAAAGGCACTGATTCCAAATCCCCTTTAATTCCTAACTGTAGCGTCCAACCCATTGCCTTTTCCTTTAGTCACAAATTAAATAAAATGAAATTAGTTTGTCAATCCAGAAGCCAATTAATGATCATGATCATCATCAATATTGTATCTTGGTTCTTTTTCTGATTATATTTGCTGCATAACAAACCATCCTAAAGTTTAGGTCATCAAATAACAACCATTTCATTATGGCGTTAAGATTCTATGGGTCAAGAACTTGGACTGGGCACAATGTGCATAGATTGTATCTGCTTCATGAAATCTAGAGGATCAGATGAGGAGAATAGAATGGTTGGTCCTGATATGGGTTGGAATCACCCAGAGGTGTGTTTCCTCGGCACCTACACATGGCCTCTGTGTGGCCAGTGCTTCTTGAAAGCATAGGTGTCTTAGAGTGGTTGTACTCTCTACATGATAGCTGGAGGCTCTCCTGGGTGTGTTCCAGAAAATGAAGCAGAATCTGCCTTACCTCTCATGGCCTAGCCTTAAAAGTCACACATCAATCTACCATCCTCTCAAGTAGTCACAGGCCCATCCTGATTCAAGAGGAGGAAACACGGACCCTGTCTCTGGATAGAAAAGCAACAAAGAGCTGTAGACTGCATGTGTCCCCTCAATCAATTGGATGATTTCCAAGTGTTCTGGGGAGGGCAATCTATGTTACTGAATCCATTGTTCCAAATGCTAATCTCATCTTAAAAACACCCTCGTGGACACACTCAGAAACAAGGCTTAATCTGGTCAGTCACATTCTTCAAGTTGACACATAAAGTTAACCATTACAATCATCTCTTGATTTTCCTCCCTAATTATTAAAATGATAATTGCTAATCCAAAAAATAAGGATAAAGAATAGAGACCTACTCCCTAATATACCACCTAGGATATAAATATATAGATTTATAGAAATTTAGTGTACATACTACTATTTATAACTCTATGTTTATATTTTTCTTACAAAATGAAATAATGCTACATATATCTTCTTATATCCTGATTTTTAGATGAATAATATAGTTTGGACATCTTCCCTTACCAATAAATTTATCAAGTTAATACCTAGGGAATATTGAATTAAATAGATATGCATTAATGTATTTAAACAATCTCTTGGGGTTGAATGTTTGGGTTGTTTCCAGTTTTTGTTACATAAACATCATTAAAGCATTCATCTGTACATGCCACGTGAATGTTCTGCTTTTTTGTTCTCCTTGATACTGGTCTCTTTCCTATGAAAATATCTTCTTCTAAAATATCTTCTTCTAATGTCTCCCATATTTAATTAAAGCTGAATAAGATGCAAATATGGTTTAACTCCTTAATAAAACCTGCCCATTTTTTATCCTCATTGGCATCTGCCTACCTGAATTACCTAGCCATTTTTCCCACCTGCACATTCTGGTATTTAGTTATATATGGTATTGAATTATTCACAACTTTTTTTGCAATTTACAAGTCTGACCTATTAGGCAAGGAATAGGTTTCGGCTACAGCCCCCATTCACTCAACTCCATTACACTGCGATGAGATTCACCCTCAATTTGAAGAACATCAGGTCTCACCAGGGCAGTTCTTTGTGTGTATAACTGTCAGAGTACATGTGTGAGAGTTGGGAGGGGAAGGGGCTAGGCAGAGAGGTTTGGCAATTTTTTTCTGGCTTATTTTATATGCAAGACCATCACTATACCCAACTCCTAGAATGAATTTGCCAAGTGTCACTTGTGTTAACTTTTGTCACCTCAACTGGCATTTGAACCAGAAGGTCATGCTTTTGAATCTAGTAGAGTCATGGGAGTTCCACACATGAGAAGCATGACAGAGGATAAAAAGTGAGCCATCAACAACAAAGAAAAGAGGTGGGATTTGGGGAGCAGAGTTGTGTCAGGCAAGACAAATAGGTCGAGGTAAGTTGTTCAGAATTAACTATGTGGACTGTAATTTGCATTACTGACTCCCCTGATTCTCTAGTCTTCATACTCATACTGGAATTCTATACCTGTCTCCCAGGATCCCCAGAATTGCAGACAACATATAGAGGGAATTCCCAGCCTCTACAACTGTATGAGCCAATTCCTGATTATCTATGTCTATTCAAATAACATATATATATATATATATATATATATATGTTATATATATATTATATATATATATGTTATATATATATGTTATATATATATATAACATATATATATATATATTATATATATATATATTTGTTCTCATTACGATAATATATGTAATATATACATATGTAGTACATATGTAATATATAATATCCTAATGGTTCTGTTTCCCCAGAGACCACTAAGCAATACAATGATATTATATTTATTTATTTATTTTTCTTTTTTTTGGTACTGAGGATTTAACCTAGGGACATTATACATCAGAGCCACACCCCTCACCCTATTTTATCTTTTTTTTTTGAAACAGGGTCTTGCTAGGTTGCTGAGAGTCTCGTTAAATTGCTGAGACTAGTCTCGAACCTGAGATCCTTATGTCTCAGCCTCCCAAGTACTGTGATTACAGGCACGCACCACCATGCCCAGCTTACAATGATCTTTTCAGAAGCAGTTTCAATAAAGTAATTAGAATGGGATTCTTTTTGTGTGGCATTATTTGAAGAGAGACTGAAAAGGAAGTTGAGGCAGTTTATATAGCCCCATCATGATATGAAAATATGGGACCATAGCATATTTAACTGAAGAATTCCATTTCACAGTTTAAGGAAAATTCGGCATGTTTGAAGGAAAGAAACCAGTAGAAAGTAGGAATAAGGAGCACTGTACAGAAATTAGAGAGTGGTGAGGTTGTATCATTTACTAAATCAAGAAGGAATATGATTGAGGGTCGATGTGGAAGTATGGGTCTGAGGAAAAGAAAATATTTGGATTCTGTGAACTGCAAGGATGAATGAGGAAGTATGTGTAGAGTTTAGGGACAAAGGCAGAGGTGGAAGGATGCTCTCATAGTTAATGTCTCAATGCACTAAGATGAGAGGGCCTTTGCTGAGAAAAAAAGATCTAGAGACACATTCAGGTTTTGAGAACACCTTTCTCTAAGTAACCTGTATCCATTAGAATACAAGGTTGGCTACTGTGATTAAACCCTAAATATACAAGATATAAATTTATTTCTCTGTCATGAAAGAGTGTGAGTGTATGGGTGATTTGCAACTCAAGGATGTTGAGGAGCCAGGCTCATACCATCTTAGTGCTCCATACTCCTACCATGTCACCTGCATTTCTATATAGGTCAACATGGTTTTCTACCACATCCAAGTCTCAA
>PVJS01014821.1:0-39780 GCA_004027185.1 Glis glis | reverse complement strand
TCTCTCTCTCTCTCTCTCTCTCTCTACTTAGTGAGGCCCTCTGCAACTTCGTGAGACCCGGTTTAAAAATAAAGTATAAAAAATAGGGCCGGGGGTGTAGCGCGGAGGTAGAACGCCCCTGGGTTCAATTCCCGGTCCCACACAAAAAAAAAGCAAGTGAAGAATTTTAGATAAAACACTACTATATGACAGACCCTGGATATATGCAGTCAAGAATTTGAAAATTAATAATGATAACAACCCTTCAGTGAAAATAATAATTCTCTGTCAGGGGAAGGAGTATAAAAATGGAGGAGACAGACTTGCTGGACCTCTGAAAATGCACCTTGTTTCATAATATTGACTTTGTGATCACATAAAATAATTTACATTATTTTAAAACATCAAAGCCAGGCGTGGGCCCATGCCTGTAATCCCAGTACTTGGGAGGCTGAGGCAGGAGGATCGCCAAGTTCAAGGCTAGCCTGGACAATTTAGAGAGACCTTGTTTCAAAACAAAAAATCAAAAAGGGCTGGGTGTGTGGCTCAGAGGTAGAATGCCCCTGGATTTAATTCTCAGTACCAAAATAATTAAATAAATAAAACATTTTAAAATGTAAGCCGGGTGTGGTGGTACATGCTTGTAATTCCAGTACTTGGGAGGCTGAGACAGAAGGATCGCAGGTTCGCGGCCAGCCTCAGCTACCTAGTGAGGCCCTCGGCAATTTAGCAAGACCCTGTTTCAAAATAAAGACTAAAAAAAAATAGAGCTGGGGGTGTAGCTTGGAGGTAGAATGCCCCTGGGTTCAATCCCCAGTATCACACACAAAAAAAGTAAAATCCCTAAATATCCCAATCTGAAACAAATAAACATAATTATGCATCAAGTTGGAGACAGAGTCACACTTGGAAAAAAGATTGCAAGTGACTTTGGAATACTGTATTTTGACTGTTCGATATATCCCAAGGCCAAAGTGAACCACAAAGAATTTAAAAAAAAAATTAGTACTAGGGATTGAACCCAGGGGCGCTCTACCACTGAGCTAACCCCTAGCCCTTTTTATTTTTTCGGTACTAGGGATTGAACCCAGGGGCATTCTTCCTCCAAGCTATACCCCCAGCCCTATTTTTTATTCTTTATTTTGAAACAGGGTCTCACGAAGTTGCGGAGGGCCTCACTAAGTAGCTGAGGCTGGCCCTGAACCCGGATCCTCCTGTCTCCGCTTTCCAAGTACTGGGATTACAAGCGTGCGCCACGCTTGTACCACACCCGGCTATACCCTGTAAAAAATCTTAAACTATATTCAGTAGGGGTTTTTCTTGTGTGTGTGTGTGTGTGTGTGTGTGTGTGTGTGTGTTTGTGTGTGTGTGTGTGCGTGCACGCACACGTGCACACACTCGTGGTACTGGGGATTGAACCCAGGGGCATTCTACCTCCAAGCTATTTCCCCAGCCCTTTTTTATCTTTTTTTTTTGTTTTGTTTTGAAACAGAGACTGGCTAGGTTGCTGACAGTCTCACTAAGTTGCAGAGGCTGTTCTCAAACCTCCTGCCTCAGCCCCCCAAGTACTGGGATTATAGATGTATGCCACCATGCCTGGCTATTCAGTAGTCTTGCTATTAGTAATAGTACTAAATATTATTATAAGTGTTATACATATTGGAAAAAATCAAATAAGTATGCTAATGCCATAGAAACCAACATTTTTAGTTTAAGAGATGATGAGACTACAAATACAATATAAAATAAAAAATTGAAACTTGTGATCTTTAATATAAGTTGAAGATACCATTTCGAAGGACAGTATTCACAGAGGAGGTAACATTCGAGTTTTTTTGTGTGTGTATGTGTCACTGAGGATTGAACCCAGGGGCATTCTACCTCTGAGCTACACCCCCAGCCCAATTTTATATTTTTTTTATTTTGAAACAGGGTCTCACTAGGTTGATGAGAGTCTCACTACTTGCTGAGGCTGTCCTCGAACCTGTGATCCTCCTATCTCAGCCTCCCAAGTACTGGAATTACAAGTATGCACCACCATGCCTGGCTAATATTCAAGTTTGACTGGGAGAATGAGGAAGTTTTGTTCTTTGGGAGGATTTGGGGAGGAGGTAGCACAATTGTTCTGTCTCTGTGTGCCTTGGTCATGCACCTGTGTCATGGGTGTGCTGCTGCCTCCCTTGTGGATGGCTGTAAGCGCTGAGATAAAGGCTGCGTGAGTTGCATGGATGCACATCCGGGTCACGCTGTCAGCTCCCTGCCTGGCCCGTGGGCAGGCTAGCACCAAGAACAGAATCTGATTCATGCCTTTATGGCGAGAATATGGAGGGACATTCTGTCTGGTTCCTGTCCTTGTCCTTCCCTTAGTCCTGCCCGTGAGCAGCAAAAGCCACAGAGTATTAGAGTAGAACTCCTACAACCAGGTGGCCCTGGGCACAGTGGAGACCTTGTTCACCAGGACCCAACCAGGCGAGCTGACCCCCAGGCTCACTCCAAGGCCACTGAAAAATACAAATAGCTAACTCCTCCCACCACCCAGGCACGGGCTGAGACACAGGGGTGCCCGTCCCATCTCTGCCAGCAGAGAGTGACTGGAAATGAACATTTCCTCCCCGAGCCCACTTGAGCCCGAGGAAAACAGGGCACTGGTGGCTATCTGCTGAGCCCTTGTGGGCATGCGCGCCCCTCACAGAGGGTGAGATTATATCAGCCCAGCTTCACAGGCAAACAGAGCTCAGAGGGTCTGAGCAGCAATGCCACCTGGGACTGCAGAGCCGGCAGGGGAACCCCAGGGGTAGCAGCTAGGGCTGGTGGGGGCGTGGAGGGCTTTGTGGCAGAGGTGGCATTTGACCTAAGCTTGAAGGGTGAGCTGGGATGTTCTCAAGTGGAAAAAGAGAAACTGGATTCTTCTCTTTTCAGGGGACTCCTGGAAAGGAGAGGGGAACCCAGAGCTTCAGATCCCTGAGGGTGAAGCAATCCCCAAAAGGATTGTGATTCTCATGCAAGAGCACAGGACGCCCGAGGCACGCAGGGAACCGGGGCTCAAGAGAGCACAGAACTGAGCTGTACTTGGGCCCTGAAGGCCATAGAAGGAGCTCTGATGCACCTCGCTGGCAGTAGGAAGCGCGGCAGTCTCTCAGGAGAACGACAACTCAGGAGTCTTTAATAGTCCTCTGGGCCATTCCCTCCACCCTCGGTGACCATGGGGCCTCGGACGATTACTCAGCATCGCTAGCCCTCAGCTCTTCCAACTGTAAAACGGGGCACTAATACCCCCTTGAAGCTTGCTGTGAAGATCGAATGCAATAATATGTGGAAAGCAGGCACTCAATAAATCTCCTTTTCCCCATCTCAGAAACAAATATGTCCTCAACTCAGCCAGCCCCCCTACAAGGGCCTCCTGCTTTCTGGCTTCCCACCTAGAAACCTCCAGAGACCTGACTCTTCCCGCTCCCCCGTCCTGGTTCCGACGGTCCTCAGGAACTCCTACCTTTCATGGCCTGGGTCCCAGGACCTGAACCCAGCAGTGCCACAGCCAGCAGCAGACAGGACCCCAGCTCTGCAAGCATCTCCTCACCAGGGGTCCCCACAGGGATTCTGAGCTCAGTTGGGTCAGGATCTGGGGGTCTGGAGCAGGGCAATGAGAGGCGAGGCTGGAAAGGCCTCCAAGTTAATGGCGGAGTGAATAATTCATGGGCCCCTCGAATTAGTAAGCTGATCCCCAGGTGCTTCCTTCGCTCCACTCTGAGGTGACGGATCTGGTGTCACCAGGTTGACACATTCTGAGATCTGCACTGGCTACACTATATCAGGAAGGGAAGCAGCTTGGGCCTGGAAAGAAATTGGGTGTTGGAGAGAGGGCCTGAGCGTCAGGACCCGCAGGTCTGGGATCAATCCCATTCAGCCTCTAACTTGACAGGTGACCTCGCCCAAGTCATTCGATTCCTGTGGCTCTGGGTCTTCTCAGAGTCCAGGGGGCATTCAGCTCTGCCTCCAGGGCTATTCGAACAGGAAATGAGATAGCACCCGCCAAAGCATATAGTAGGCACTTACTACTCTGGTTTTTCCGTCCCCTACCCCTGAGCGAGCCTCGACTTTGCAGAACTAATAGGACAAGCTTCCTTCGGATGTGAGACTTTAGCTCAGCAGGAGAGAGGAGGTTGTCGTGGACAGCTGACCAGGAAGTCTTTTTCATGGAAGAATGCAGCAGGAATAACAGAATTGGAACTTCAGAATCATATTGTAAGACTCCTAATGCAATAATGGCTCTGGGCCACAGTGGAAATTCTGGCCAAGAATATTAAATGTTGGTTCCTTTATTGATCTACAGGCCTTGCTTGTACACGCTATGCACCAGCCCCTGGGCTAGGAGCTGGGGCTGCAGAAATGCCCTCAAGAGCTCTGTGTCCATCAGGAAATAGAACATTTTCCCCCTCTGGGAGTCTTTCCATTTGGTTCAGTTCAGCCTGACATGCATTTCTAAGCTCCATCTCTGTGCAGAGCCTGAGCCAGGCACAGGGGAAACGTGGCACGTGCCTGTCTTCCCAGGAGGACCCTGGGCTCTGGTTTCTGGCCGACTGAGGCCTGAATCCTGGTTCTACAAGGGCCTGACTGAGGGGCTTGGGAAAGTGACCCAGGCTGTCGGAGCTGGGCTCCTGGGTGGGGAAGTAGGATGGCAGTGGCAGCCTGGAGTGTGCCATGAGGATTAAAGAGATCGTGCCTGCGACATCTTAGTCAGCCTGGCTCTGCGCGTAGGAATGAAGATGCTTTCTATTCACCCAGGAGGAACCCAGACATTCATCTGCCAGACCACATGTGGCCTCTGGCCCTTCCTCTTGTCAGGAAGTCCCCAGGGAGCATAGGAGGCCACCTGCCAGGTGTCCTGTCTGGCAAAGGACCTCAGGAGTGGCCAGGCCTGCGGGGTTGGCTTACCTGTGGGGCTTGATTGGCAGGAAAAACAGTTCAGTGGTCTGGTCACTCTGAGGGGTGGGAGCTTCTATTAAACACCTAGTGTGTGCACGAGAGAAGAGCAGGGAGAGGGAGGCCACCGGGCCCTGTGAGGGCCAGGCGTGTGCTGGGACGGATACTCATACAGCTTGTGTGGGCGCAGCCTCGCAACCTTCACAGCACGCAGCGTGTTCCCGTCTGACAGGTGAGCAAGCTGAAGGTCACAGGGTGTGCGCCATGGTCTTGGGGTCAGTTCCTCCACAGGAAGTTCCTGTGACAAGCAGCCTATTTGGGAGGTGACTGCAGGGAACGCAGGGAAGGATGTGAGATGGGGGTGCAGAGAGAAGCCAACTGAGGACGTGTGCTTGAGCAGGTCACCACTGGGCAACAGGGCTGAACCCGAGTGGGTGCCTCCAGGAGACAGAGTAGACCAGGTCCTCGAGTCGTTCCACCAGAGGGCTGAGGGGGCGGGGTGTCACTCTATCCACCAGGCAGGTCCGGTGCCCGTTCAGGGTCCCAAATCCCAGGCAGAAAGTCCAGGGGTGCAGGCAGAAGCTGTCCGTGCCTGGGAAGGGACAATGCCAAGGAGTGATGGGGGACATGGCCGCATCTACTGTGCTGCCCAGAATAGAAGACTGCCATCATTACTGTGACCACGCCCTGTACTTAGCACCCCCAGAATCACTTAACCTCGACACATTTGTCCCATGCCCTGGAACAACTGACTCTCTTCCTGACACTCTCTTGCATCCTTATTGATTACACCCCAACCTGGTAATCACCATAATGGCCCTCGGGTCCCCCCCAAATCACTGGCTCCCAAATCGAGCTCTCACTGTCCCCCCACACCTAGCTCGCTTCCCCTCTTTGTTTCCTGTCTCAGGTCACAGCATAACCAGCCCACCAAGCCAGAAATGTAGGAGCCTGTCTCGGCTTCCTTCCCCCCACACCCATGTCCATTGGTTACATGTGGGCTGTGTCACCTCTTTTGCCTCTGAGTGAATTTTTTTTTTGTATTGGGGATTGAGCCCAGGGGTATTCTACCTTTGAGTTATCCCCCCAGCCCTTTTTTTTTTTTTTAAGTTTGAAGCAGAGTCTCACTAAGTTGCAGAGGGCCTTGCCTAGTTGCTGAGGCTGGCCGGGAACCTGTGATCCTCCTGTCTCAGCCTCCCAAGTACTGGATTACAGGCGTGCACCACCACGCCCAGCTCTGAGTGACTTCTGAAGCTATCGCTGCCCAAGCTTGCCGTCTCTCCCACATTGTCACCATAGCCTCCTCACTGGCCTGTGCGCCCCCCCCAACCACCCACTAATCTTTCTAGAATGCCAATTGGACCAGGATACTCCTTTGCTTAGGATAAAATCCAAAGTCCTAGCTGGACGTGGTGGCGCACGCTTGTAATCCCAGTACTTGGGAGGCGGAGACTGGAGGATCCGGGTTCGCGGCCAGCCTCAGCTACTTAGTGAGGCCCTCCGCAACTTTGTGAGACTTGGTTTCAAAATAAAGGATAAAAAATAGGGCCGGGATCCCCGGTACCGCAAAAAAAAAAAAAAAAAAATCCAAAGTCCTGTGCTTGGCATTCATGCCCCTTTGGGCACCTCCCCAGACCATCTCAGACTTCTGCTGACTCTCCCCATATTGAGCTCCACGTCCCAGCTGCACTGCCTGAGCCTGGATTGTTCTTTCTGCCCCATCTTCCCTTGGAAGACTCTTACTCAACCTTTAAAACATTTGTCACTAGCCAGGCACGGTGGCGCACACCTGTAATCCCAGTACTGAGGAGGCTGTGACAGAAAGACTGTAAGTTCAAGGCCAGCCTGGGCAACTTAGTGAGACCCTGTTTCAAAATAAAAAGGGCCGTGGGTGTAGCTCAGTGGTAGAATGTCCCTGAGTTCAATTCCCAGCACCACAATAAATAAATAAAACATGTCACCTCCTCTAAGGGCATTGTCCTGACCCCACCCCAAGCCGGGGATGTCCTCCTCGCTGGGCATGCCTTAGCAGAGAGGACCCTGCCCTCTGGCTTTCTGAGGACACCTGTCTTCTGGGCTTTCGTCCCGTGCCCTGCACAGGCTCAGCCTGGAGCACATCCTGCCGCTATCTTGGTCCCTCACCTAGCACTTCCTAAGACTCAGCAGCCATTTATGGGTTGAACTGCTCAGAGATGCACAACTGGGAAGCGCCCTTGTCAACATGAACCCGTGTTCTTCTGTGTCCAAAGCCTGTGCTTTTAACCCTGTTGCCTGAGCCTGTGCAGGCTGCTATAATAAAATACCACAGGCTGGGTATTTTATTATACTGGTGGCTTATAAACAACAGACACTTACTTCTCAGGGTTCTGGAGGCTGGAAATCCAAGGTTGAGGTGCCTGATGAAGGCCCATTTCCTGGCTGTGAACTCATATGGTGGAAGGGGCAGGGGTCTCTCTGGGGTCACTTTTATAAGGGCACTAATCCCAAAGGCTCAATCACCTCTCAAAAGGCCCCACCTCCTAATACCATCACCTTAAAGGTTGGGATTTCAACATGTGAATTTTAGAGGGACCCCAGTGGAGTGGCAGGCTGGTGTAGAGATCAAGCACAGAGCTCCTGGAACCTAGACCATGTGGGCTCAAACCACAACTCTGGGAGTTACTAGCTGTGTGACCTTGGACAAGCCACCTGGCCTCTCAGACCTCTGTTTCCTCATCTGTGAAATGAGGAGAATGGCATCCCCTGTTGGGCATTGTGAGGACCAAGTGGGTTGGGGCACAGGAGTGCGTGGGAGCGCCCCAGCACGCATAGGTTTGGAAGTGTTTTCCCTTAACCAGCATTCCATGTGGATGAACTCCAAATGCTACACAGACCTCAGGTCTTTTCATTGTAACCATCTCTCCTTGAAGTCACCTCTGAGAGGGGCCTCCTGCTGCCTGGCTGACCTTCCCTTCAATCAGCAGCCTGGCCATGGCTTCTCTTCTGGCCCCCAGGGGAGATGATAGAGAAGAAACAAAGGCCTGCCAGGGTCATTAGGGAGTGCCCAAGCCAGCCGCCCACAAGACAGTCAACCCTGGGCACCGAGTGCCTATCAGTGCCCTGTGGTGCCAACTCCCATGGGCCAAGCCCTGAGGACCCACTCAAACTTCCAGGGGGTCTCTTGCCATAGGATGACCTTCGTCTCTATAAGAGACCGGCTCTGCAGTACTCTGGAACTAGGGGACATGGGGATCTCTCTGAAGAGGCGTGAGCTCCACAGGTTGCGAGTATGATGTCCACAAGAGGGGGACCAAAGCCTTGTGTGTTCATTTCTGTCGCTGCACACACGTGCGCCCATCTCCGGGTGTACATGTGGCATCATCTGGGCAGGCTCTTTCCCCAGCACATGAGTCCACTGCAACAGCTATGCAAGAGGCACTAAGGACACTAGTCTCTGGGTGTGACTATGCCTCTGTGTGACTAAACCCATCACCGTGCAGTCTCTTTCTTTGCACACATATCCGTCTCTGTGTGTACACATGGATCACACAGTGCTTCTGTCTCTGGATATATCCAAGCATATGCATCTAGATCTGCATATTTCCAGATGTCAATGTGTATATTTCTCCCCCTGGATAGATAGAAAGATTTCTGAGCAAATGTCCCTCATTGAGTACTCATCCGTGTCCCAGTGCAAATGTCATAGCTGTGTGTGTGTGTGGTTACCCCAGGCACCAGGGGCCTCTCCATATGCACACACCTATTTCCACGGGGACACAGCTTCTGCTGGTATATAGGTCTGTTTCTGTCTGTGCACGTCTGTGCCTGGTGCACATGGTTATGAGAATACAAGTTCACACAGCTCAGGACTGTGCATGTCTGTGCAGATCTCTAGGGCTGCGTATCTATAGCTGGGCTCCTCTCTAAGTTTTACCTTCATAGCTCTCTCTGTCTCTGGTTGCTTGGTACAGGCATGGTGTCCATGGGATAGCAAGGGTGCTGCCCACAGAGGCCTGACTGACAGGGGGCGTGGCAGAGGGCGGGAGCAGGGAGGTCTGTCCACCCCTGGGGACTCCTGGCTGGGTCCCAGGAGCCACATCTCTCCCTTAATAAGGACCCTGGAGACCTGGGTGAATTTCTTACAGTGTGGCCCTGTGGCAGAAGCCAGGAGGTAGGGACACCGGGGAGCGGCTCCCATCTTCTGCTCTGGCCCTACAGGCGTGAGCGGGGTTACATCCCAGACTTCTACAGGACTCTGTTGGTATGCCGTGGGGTCCGCACAGTGGGAGCGAGTGTGCACATGTGTGTGTTGTTGGGGGGTGACCCTATATGAATGAAGGTGGGGGTAGAAAAGGAGCAAAACACAGGAGAAAGAAGTGAAGGGTCCAAAAGAAAAGTGGAAAGCTGCCAGCAAGGGAGACGGGGAGGCAAGGCGTGTGCTTCCTGAGAGCGGAGGCTGGAAGGGGCTCGGCTGGGGTCCCCAGATGGCAGAAGGTGGCCCCTGGGGTCTTGCTGGCTTCTCATACCTCCAGGAGCCAGACCCCCCAAGTCCGGGAGCCATGTCCCCTCACTGTGAGTCTGTTTCTCTTTCACAGTCACTGCCCTGTTCCTGGTCCCAGCAGCTGGGGCGTGAAGACCATGCCAGGAATGACATCCCAGAAGTCCAAATGGACCAAGGACAAGGATTCCCTGGACAAGGGCGTGACCTGCTCAGCCTCCAACTCCTGGGCCAATGGGAAGAAAGTGAGGAGGGGGCTGGGGTCGCTGCCCCTTGTGGACCTTCACCCCTAGCTCTGCCCCACCTCACGGAGACTCCCAACCCTGCAGGGAAGCAGGTCCTGACCCCACATCACAGATGAAGAAACTAAGCCTGGCATCCCACAGGGATGCTCCCAGACTGGGGCTGGGCTGAGCGGGCGCCCTCTGTCCTGGGACAGGGCAGGAGCATGGGGTCAGGCAGGGATCGGGCCCCTCATGGAACAGCTACTCCCTAGCGATGGGTCCCCGCTGTTATCCATAGTGTAGTGGAAGAGCAATGGTTTGGGTTCAAAACGCCCCAGACTTGGATTCTGGTTCTGCATCTGACATGCTGTGTGACCTTGGGCAAATCACTCCCCGCTCCAGCCTCAGTGTCTCCGTATGGAAAGCGGGGTTCGACTGCTCTGGGGACTGTCCAGGAGGTAAATGGCTTTGGGAACGCTACAGAGCTGCGCAGCGGCAGGTGACCGTGTGCTGAGGGTGGATGAGTGCAAAGGGCAATGCCGGCGATGACCCGAGTGACCGTGTACGGAGCCGGTGTTCCAGCGCTTTACAGAGGCCGCTGCAGTTAATCCTCGTCACAGCCCTCTGAGAGGTGCCACCACTGGCCATTGCACCCATGGGAAACCGGCGAAGTAGCTACCCAGGGCCCTTCAGCCCATAAGTGGCAGGACCTGATTCAAACCCAGGACTGCCCAGCTGTGACACTGGATCTCTGGGCCACCACACAGGGTCACCAGGGAAGCCTGATAGAAAGGGGTCCTGAAAGAGGCTTTGCAGAGGGCCAGGAGGCAGAAGGAGTGAGAGACACACAAAGGAGACCTCCCGCTGGCCCAGCCTCTCTCCTCCCCCTCCTTTGATGGCGAATTAGTCCTGCTTCTTTGGTCAACCCGAGGCCTCTAATAGGCCAAGGTGCATTAGAGGAATCACTGTTACGTAACGTGCCCTTTCTGGCCTCGAGAGGGGCTGCTGGGATGGCTGCTCCAGGGCTGTAACCTCTAGGGAGGAGTCTGGAGGGTTTTGCTGCCTCCTCTTACTTCTCGGGGCCTCCGGTCCTCACTGCTTCTCATCCTCCCTGCCACACTCTGCTCCCGGCTACTCATTCACAACCGGATCCCCGGGACTAAGAACCATTCAGTGTGGCGTCCTCCAGCATGCCCACCGTGCACTGGGTACCAAGCCTAAAACCTCCTGCTCCACAGTGAAGCGGCTACTGAACTCCCACTGATTGCCAGACACATTCCTATGCAGCCACATCCAAGCGATGGCACCCTGGGCCGATTCCTTCACCTCCCCTGTGTGTCTCAGGTTCATTATCTGTAAAATGGCAATACTCAATTGATACTTGTAAAAGGTCTAGAAGATGAGTTCATGGTCATGTGGTAAGCTCTATTTAAGCATTCATTAATTTAGGTTAACTTTAAAATCTGTGTAACAACTTTACAGGATAAGGATTACGAGCTCCATTTCACTGTTTGGTGAGTATGGTTCAGAGAGACATGCTTTTATTACTTCAACAAGCATTTCTTGAGCACCTACTCTACCAGGGCCAATGTTCAATACTTTATGCACATCAGCCCATTTTATCCCCACAGCTCTATGAGGAGGTATTAGGATGTTAATATTTCCCCACTGTTTTCAAACACCCCCTGAGGGCAATGCTACCCCATTTAACACCCCTGGCTGGTCACTGTCTTCCCACCAGCACCTGAACATAAGGACAACAGACCTGCACTATTTCAACACGTGGTGCAGATTAGGTGGTCAACAAATAGCTGTCGAGAGAAGAAATAGAAATATCCTGTTTTCAAATGTGGGAACTGAAGTTTAGAGAAGCAAAGCGGTTGGCCCAAGACCCCACAGCTTCTCAGTGGCAGAGCTGAGCTTCGCACATGACTAGCTTGAAAGCCTGTATTCTTACCATGGTGCTAATTCTGCCCAAGCAGAGCCCCACTGGTGGAGAGGAAGAGGAGGTCTGAGCTGGGGTGCAGGCTCAGGGTGGTGCACCGCAGAGGCCTGGAATGGCAGACAGCTGAGACCAAGACCCCCATAGACCCCTTCACTGAGTGCCCTGTCTTCCTCAGTCTCCACCTGGCTCACCGATGTCTCCTTAGGCTGCCGGTCATGCTGATCAGGGGAGCAGGGCTCCTTCATCAGGTCCTCCGTCGAGAAAGGGGCACAGCCGAGTTCCTGAAAGCCCAGAGGTGGGAGCTGCCACGCTCAGCCTTCGGGGTCTCCTGGCTGCACACAGGCTCACGAGGGAGCTCAAGGTGAGTGGAGGGGCCAGGCAGCCGATGGGGTGTGGAGGATTTCAGAGAGTAAGCTAACCCCCTCTTTCTGGCTGTGGAAACTGAGGCCCAGAAAGGATAGAAAGGACAGACAGAACCCCACACTCGCTGAGTGTCCACTGTGCACCAGGCAGGGCCTCAGACCTTGCATGTTTGCTGTAACAGCCTCTGCAGCCCCCAGGAGACTATGGACACCTCCGGAGTCAGGGCCATCAAGAACCCAGCAGAAAACCTGCACACGGCGGGTGTTTGGGAATGTCTGCTGAATACCTGAATGAATGCGTTAGTTCTCAGAATAATCAGAGAGGTAGGAGTTATTATCCACTGAGGAAACTGAGGCTCAGGAACGAGGGGATTGATGACAGCATCAAATGCTGCTGAAACATGACCTCTGGACACCAGGGCTTACTGGGGCACTGGCTGGAGGGCAGTGAAGCCAGATTGCAGTGGGTGAGAAGGGCAGGGAGGTGAGGAAGCAGGCTTTACGAGTCCTGGGCAGCTCTCCAAGGAGATGCTAAAAATACGAAAGAGAGAGAGAGAGAGAACACGAGTGTGTTCTTCACTGGAATAATGTGGAGGTAAGGCAGGGTGTTGCTTTGTTTTCTGCATTAACATGGGGGAAACTGGGGCCGGCTTTAGTGCTAGTGGACAGAACCAGTAAAGATATTATGGAACTTCCTGGGGGAAAAGATCCATTTCTCCAGAGATTCATTGAGCTGAGCACAACGGTTTTCTTCTTGGTAAAGACACTGCCCCCTCAGAGGGGCAAAGGAGGCCCCCGGGGGCCAGGCACAGAGCTGAGCACTTTACTTACACAAAGGACTCGAAGCAGACCTGGAAGGAAAGGAGTTACTGTCTTTCTTTACAGAGGAGTGGTAACTAACTCATGATCATGAGAATCCCACCAACTCATTTAGTCATTCAACAGTCGCTACTGCAGTACTGTAATCCCAGCACTTGGGAGACTGAGATAGGAGGATCACAGGTTTGAGACCAGCCTCCGCAATTTAGCAAGACTCTCAGCAACCTAGCAAGACCCTGTTTCAAAATAAAAAATAAAAAGTACTGGGGGCATAGCATAGACATAGAATGTTCCTAGGTTCAATCCCCAGTAACACACACACACACACACACACACACACACACACACACACACAGCCAGGCATGGTGGTGCACGTTTGTAATCCCATTACTTGGGAGGCTAAGACAAAAGGATCACAGGTTCGCAGCCAGCCTCAGCAACTTAGAAAGACCCTCTGCAATTTAGTGAGAACTTGTTTCAAAATAAAAAATAAAATAAGGCTGGGGGTGTAGCTCAGGGGTAGAATGCCCCTGGATTCAATCCCAAGTAACACACACACACACACACACGTGACGTTGTGCTCGATGGTGGACAGGTGGGGAGGGGATGCTGTATCGAGGCCTGCCCTTGTGCAAGAACACCACTTTCTCCACTAGCTATTTCACCACTTGAGCGTCCATTTATTTACTCCTGGTCTCTAAAGACTGAGCATCAAGTGAGATGATGTAGTGGACACTGCTGATACGCCACCTGTACCACCCTGCCCACCGGGAGGCCCCGTAGGAAGTTTCTGTGTGTACTGCTGGCTCCCTGGGTCTCTCTGCCTGAGGTCTTCTCTGGCTTCCAGACACAGGCCACCCAGGGGAGGCCAGAATTGCCAGAATTCATGCCCTCAGCCGATGAGGACACCAGCTTATTGGTGAGAGTCTCACTATGTTGCTGATGCTGTCCTCAAACCTGCAATCGTCCTGTCTCATACTCCCAAGTACTGGGATTACAGGATAAGTGCCTCCGTTTCCTTGTCCCTAGGTGGGATAACTAAGGACAGTTCTTCAGTCTCTTGCAGGACCCCAGCAGGAAGAGCTGCAGTTGCCCACGCACTGTTAACTCCCACCACGTTTCCCTGAACCCCCTCCCAGGCAAACTTTTTGCACCCAAATCCTTGCTCAGTCACCTCTGGGGCAAACCCTGCAGGAGACACCCAGCAAATGTTCAATGCTCTTTTTCATTTTTACAGAATCGGACATCTTTGAGAACACAGTTGCAGCTCCAGCAGAACCATCGTTGCAGGCCCATCAGCACAATCCAGGAGCAGGTCTGAGCCAATGGCCTGGGGACTCAATGACAGGGAGGGGGTGAAGGCCATGGGCCCCAGGGCACTTGTAGATTGAGCCACTTGGAAGCACACTGCATTACACAATTTATAAAGCTATTGTTTGTGTGTGGGGGGGGGCGCTGAGGATTGAACCCAGGAGCATTCTACCTCTGAACTACACTCTAATTTTTATTTTTTGTTCTGAAACAGGGTCTCATTAGGTTGCTGAGAGTCTCGCTATGTTGCTAATGCTGTCCTCAAACCTGCAATCCTCCTGTCTCAGCCTCCCAAGTACTGGGATTACAGGGGTGTGCCATCATGCCCGGCTAAAGCTATTTTCTTACGTTCCAGGTTCTGAGTTCCATTTTCCAACGCAGTGTTCTAAGTCATATGCTCCAACACAGGGGTCTATGTGCAACACATTAGGCTTCAAGTCCAAATTCTGTTTGTTGCAAACCCCTCTCCCTCCTTGCAGGTTCCCTCCTGGTCAGCCAGGCCTGAGGTGAAGTTCCCCTGTGTCCGGGCAGAGGAGCTGATGCAGGCTCACCTACCTGCCAAGCTGGCCGGGGTGGCCTACCACCCGGCCCAGTGCGCCCACCTGGCCGCTGTTCTGAGTGCTGAGATCCGGGACCTGGTCAAGGCTATCACCCCGCCCCGCTACAAGCTCGTGTGCTCTGTCAGCATCGGGAGCAAGGGTCAGGATGACGTGGTGGTGTCCAGTCAGAGCCTGTGGGACCCACATGCAGACAGCTTTGCCACCTCCCACTATGAGAACCCCACACTCTTCTGTGTGGCGCTGGTGCATGCCATCTATTTGGAATGAGCCCTGTGGAGTGAGGGGCTTGGGGTCCCATGGGGCCCCACACTAAGGCCTGGCATGGAAACTCAGTCCCCAGCCTCCCAGTCCGTCTGTGAGCACCTGGGAGAGCAGCGCACACCTGGGCAAGGCCTCATGAAAAGGAAGGGAGCAAGGTGCGCCTCCCGTCCTCATGGGCCGCCCAGACCACACACGCCGGGAGCGCCCCTGCCTCTGGCTGGGATCATGTCAGCCACGCGCAGCTCCCAGCTGGATGTGTGATCAGAAGCTCTGAGCTGCAGTTATCTATGTCTTTGATTAATAAAAAATGGGAGATAAATTAATAATGACTTAATACATGCAATTTGGGATCAAAATCTTCCAAAGCATGGGAAACATAATAAAAAGGGGAGTTTTATTTTTTCTTTCTTTCTTTCTTTCCTTGAGGGAGGGAGGGACGGAGGGAGGAGAAGGGAGGAAGGAAGGAAGACAGTCAGTCAGTCTACCACTGTGGTATCTGGCAAATCAATCTGGTTTGAGTTTATGAGGAGAAGAAGAGGGCCAAGCAGAGGGAAGGCTGTCAGATAGTGATTTACACTCCATCCCATTGGGTCTCCTGAGGGCCTGGTGCAGAGTAGGAGTTCATAAAGAGTCTCAAGTAGCCGGGTGTGGTGGTGCACGCTTGTAACCCCAGTACTTGGGAGGCTGAGACAGGAGGATCACAGGTTCGCAGCCAGCCTCAGCTACTTAGTGAGGCCCTCCACAACTTAGTGAGACCCTGTTTCAAAATAAAGAATAAAAAATAGGGCTGGGGGTGTAGCTTGGAGGTAGAATGCCCCTGGGTTCAATTTCTAGTACTGCAAAAAAATAAAAATAAAAAAAATAAAGTCTTAAGTGAATGACGAGCTGGAGGCATAAAGGGTATAGCCTAGTGTGAGGTGGGAGAGAGGAAGGGAATTTTGGGGGGGGCATTGTTGGGGATTGAATCTAGGAGCCCTTTACCAGTGAGCTACATCCTGGCCCTTTAAAAAAAAAAAGAAAAAAAAACTTTTTATTTTGAGACAGGGTCTCCCTAAGTTGCCCAGGCTGGCCTTGAACTTGTGATCCCCCTGCCTCAGACTCCTCAGTCACTGGGATTTAAAGGTGTGTGCCAAGACATCTGGCAAGGGAGTAAAAAAAAAATTTTTTTTTTGTATGTGTGTTACTGGGGATTGAACCCAGGGGTGTGTTCTGCCTCTGAGCTATACCCACAGCCCTATTTTATTTTTTTGGTACTAGGGATTGAACCCAGGGGCATTCTGCCTCCAAACTACACCGCCAACCTTATTTTATTTTTATTTTGAAACAGGGTCTCGGTAGGTTGATGAAAGTCTCACTACTTGCTGAGGCTGTCCTCGAACCTGTGATCCTCTTGTCTCAACCTCCCAAGTACTGGGATTACAGGCGTGCACCATCATGCCCGGTTTTATTTTTTATTTTGAAACAGGGTCTCATTAAGTTTCAGAGGGTCTCCAGAAGTTGCTGAGGCTGGCTGCGAACCTGCGATCCTTCTGTCTCAGCCTCCCAAGTACTGGGATTATAGGCATGTGCCACCACACCTGGCTGGAGTAAATGTTTTTAAGCCCCTCTTTTTTTTTCTCTGCGGTACCGGGGATGGAACCCAGGGACATTCTACCTCCAAGCTACACCCCCAGCCCTATTTTTTTTTTATTCTTTAATTTGAAACAGGGTCTAAGTTGCAGAGGGCCTCACTAAGTAGCTGAGGCTGTCCGCAAACCCGGATCCTCCAGTCTCAGCCTCCCAAGTACTGGGATTACAAGTGTGCGCCACCACGCCCAGCTTTAAGCCCCTCTTTTCTGAAGAGCACTGACCACATTTAACATTTAAAAAACGTTTAATTATAAAACAATTTCAAACACAGGAAAATAGAATATAATATAGCAGACATCAGGGAACCCATCACCCAGATTCATATTTTGTAATGTTCATTTAGAATATTTTTGTAAGCCGGGCATGGTGGTGCACGCTTGTAATCCCAGTACTTTGGGAGGCAGAGACCGGAGAATCCGGGTTCGCGGCCAACCTCAGCGCACATGCGCGTGTGCACGCGTGCGATCGATCGATCGATCTCTCTCTCTCTCTCTCTCTCTCTCTCTCTCTCTCTCCTCTCTCCTCTCTCTCTCTCCCTCCTCCCTCTCTCTCCCTAGTGAGGCCCTCCGCAACTTCGTGAGACCCGGTTTCAAAAATAAAGCATAAAAAAATAGGGCCGGGGGTGTAGCGTGGAGGTAGAACGCCCCTGGGTTCAATCCCCGGTACCGCAAAAAAAAAAAAAAAAGAATATTTTTGTAACTAAAGCCGGGTTGGTGCCTCTTTCTCAGCAGGCAGCATTATTTTGGATTTGTACAATTTTCACGTACAGGTATCTCACTGTACCTATCCTTTTACAGCATGCATTTCACTTCTTTATGATGTTTTTAGGAGTTCGTCTACGCTGATACATGTAGATCTAGTTCATTCATCTTAACTACTGTCTGGTGTTCCTTGGATGAATACGAACCGTTTGTTGGGGCTGGGGGTGTGGCTCAGTGGTAGAGTGTGTGCTTAGCACACGTGAAGCTCTGGGGTCAATCCCCAACACTAAATGAAAGCAGAGCAACCAGCCAGGTGTGGTAGTGCACGCTGTAGTCCCAGTACTTGGGAGGGTGAGACAGGAGGATCGCAGGTTCTAGACCAGCCTCAGCAATTTAGGAAGACTCTTAGCAACTTAACAAGACCCTGTTTCAAGGTAAAAAATTAAAAGGGCTAGGGGTGTAGCTCGGAGGTAGAATGCCCCTGAGTTCAATACCCAGTACCAAAAAAGAAAGAAAGAAAACAGCAATTGATACAATTTTTAGTTTTTGCTATTTCCAACAGTACAGCAATAAAAATCTTTATAAACATTTCCAGGTGCACTCATGTGTCACATATAACCTTTACAACAATCACATGTTGGAATCAGTGTCCCCTGCATGACCTTGGAGAACGGCTTAATGTCTTAGAAGCTTAGTTTCCTCATCCGTAAACTGGGGTAATAAAATGGCATATATATATTTGTGACAATTATGTGCTTCGGAGATGAGCAACATTTTGCCACCTGTAAAGTGCTCCATCAATATTGCTTATCACTGAGGAATTGACCGTCAGGAGGTACTGGGTGCAGTGGGGGCCCATGCTGTGCTCAGTCCGATGGGTATGGCGGTGAAAGAGCACCAAGTGTCTCTGCTCACAGATCCAGCCTGAGTGGAAGGGGCAGTGAGGCTTCTCAAGGAAGTGACGCTGAGCTAGGAGCTCAGAAGATGAGGAGGCAAAAAAGGAGAGTGGGAGACCAAACGCGGGCGGGAGGCCGCAATGTGATCGGAGCGACTGACGCCAGAGAACATGTCTGGGGGATGAGAGGTGGGCCCCAGGGGCAGCAGCATAAAATGGGTCTGGAGAGGTGAGCGGTGCTGAGAGCCGTCTCCTGAGGGCAACAAGGAGCCCTGGAAGGGGCTGAAGCAGGGCAGTAAGGGGCTTGGATCGGCCTGGTCACAGTGGCAGGGGCAGAGGGGAGAGACTGGGGCTCTGGGCCCAGTGAGGGCAAAGGTGGAGTGGTGAGGGCTGAACTAAAGTGGTCATGGCTTCTGTTACTGTGATCTGGTTGCTGTTGCCTTCCTGAAGCTCAGAATTCATGTGGAAAAGACCAAGACCTGTCTGTTCACAGAACCATGGATGCTTTGTTGACCTCCTGATGCCTCTGGGTCATGTCCAGCTCCTAACTCTCCCTTCCCCCACCGCAGCATCAGGCACTCACCATCGCCCCAACACAGCGCCTCCCACAGTCTACGCCGGACACTGTCAGGAGAGAGGGGGGAATGGGCCGGGTGGCGGGAGCCTTGCCCCATCCCAAGAGGCCCGTCCTTGCCGTCACAAGCAGCCTTCCTCTTCTGGGGCTCACGTAGCACCATGCGAGGCAGGACATCCTGCCATGAGTGCAAGTGACCTGGTGACAAGGGCCCTTTGGCATCTTGGCACCAAAGGCATGACTGGTCGCTCACCAATGTCCCATGACAATGGACCCCGCCCCCAGCAGCCAGACTGCACAGAACCCCACGGAGCGAGGGAAAGGGGAGGACGACCCGCTCCAAGTAGGGCTGCCGGTTACCACTGGTGGCCTCGTCTGATACCAGAACTCAGACATCTAAAATGGTGCAAAGAAAGACATAAGGACTGCCCCAGGCCCTCCACTCCTTAAGCAGGGGCCCTTTTCACCCCTAGTTATGACGTTTATCCTCAGTGGCAGTGGTGTGTCCCTGGCCCTCCCCTAGACTGGGCCAAAGCCCTTGTCCTCCACCTCCCATTTTTACAACACCCATCCCTTTTGGAACTCCAAGTTTGACTTCTGCCTTCCGTGCCAGGCTGGGAGCTCAGGGTAGAACGGCGGCTCCTGCCTTGCTGTTGTTTCCTGAGTATCTAGAACAGAGTCAGGCTCATAACGGCCCCAGGAGCACCTGTGGGCAGAATCAATAGGATGCCCCAGCAGAGGGTGGGAAAGCGGGAGGACTATGCGCAGATTTCAGAGGCCCTCGCAGAGGAAACGTGTCCTGCCCAGGCCAGGCAGGAGGAGAGCACAGTTCCTGCTGAGAGCTTCAACTGTCAATCAGGGCCTTTCGTTCTCATCACACTGCTAGAAAGAGCCTGAGCCTCATAGAAAAGTGTCCCACAGGAAGGAGTCTGAGAAACTCTGGGACAAACTCTTGACTAGTGGTCTTTTCAGAGCCTTTAATTCGCTCAAATGGGATTCTTGCAGGTCACACCCAGTGGCCCCACCTCTAGCTGTCCCGGGATCCCTGGCTGTGGATCCCTGGCTGTGAAGCCGACTGGAACTTTTGCAACGTCCTGCAGCTGCATGGCTGCTTAGCAAACCCGGCACAGCACAGAGATTTGCTGCAACTTTTGGGGCAGGCCAGGAAAATCCTTTCTGACAAATAACATTTATTCCATACCCAGACATAGGAATGGGATAAAAACAGAACTGCTCTGGTTGAGGTGGGGCCTGGAGATCCCTCTGGCCATCTCTTCACTGCTGCCATCCATGCAAGGAACCCTTGCGACCCGTGGAGCCCAGTTTGAAAACCACTGGTGCAGAATCATGAGCCCAGGGTTGAAATTAGGAAGCTTCTAGTGCTGGACCTGCTATTAACTGCTTCCCCTTGCGCAAGTCATTTAGCCTCATCAGGCCTTGGTTTCCCCATTTATATGAATCTGTTGGACTGGAAGCTTCCCGGCATCCTGAACTTTAAGCTTCAATATAAAGACTCCAATTCTATGGCTGCAAAAGCCTAACTCAAGGCTTCATAGCTCTCTAATTCTAAGATTCCATTGCTTAGTATTCCAACTCGGGGGCAGCCTGTAGCCAGCCTGCGCTAGTGCAGCACACCAGAGCCCAGGCTGCAAAGCAGAATTCATTAACTGCAGTGTGCTGCCCAGGGGCACCGGCTCCCTGGAGAGGGCATGCCCTGCGCAGGGTGGAGGGGGTGGGGTGGGGAGGGCTGGGTAGACCTGGATCAGCAGCCACTCAGTGGGCAGAGCTGGGAGAGGGACCCAGGTCTCCGGCTCTATCTTTAGATCTCCATGGCAACCGTCACCAGGGCACCGAGCTGAAGGCACGGGCTGAGCTAGCTGCCTGTGGGAGGAGGGAGGGGCGTGTACCTGCCATGCCTCTTCTTTTGCTGCAGAAAGGGCTCTGGGCTGGGCTCTTGAGCTAGTGAAGGATGACTGAGAGCAAAGCCATTCGCAGCAGGAAAGGCTTGGAGCCAATACAGAGGTAATCCAGAATAACACCTTGCTCTAAAAAGGTAGGGAAGTCACAGAACCCAAGACCTTGGCACATCAGGCTCATGGCACTGTAGGTACGTAAGTCAGGGTCCTTCTCCAAAGAGCTCATGCCCTCTCCTGGGGTCATTCCCTAAACATTCAACCGGTGCTAAGGCCACAGCTGGAGCCCCTGATGGCCCTCTAATCAGAGGGCCCAGGGCAGCTTCTCCCCCTTAACTCATCCTGAGGTTCAGCTTGGATTTGGCCTCTTTGCAGGAGTCCCTCCTGACTCCAGGCTGGCTGCTCACCTCCTCAGGGTTTCCGCAGCCCCCAGTCCTCCCTCCACGTGGTGATGCCAGGAGAGAATGACTAGCCTTATGGTGTAGACGAGAAATAGAAGTTCCAAGAGGTGAAGACATTTGCCCAAGGTCACCTGGCAAGTTAGCAGCAGGGCCAGGCTTGGATTCCATGACTGAATCTTGTCTTCAATCCTTCCTGTGTCTCCACAGCAGGCCCCAGGCTGGGGCTTTAGAAGCGAGGCCAGAGCTAGAAGAGGAAGTAGGAGTCCTCGGCCAGGCCCGCGCACAGCAAGCACTTGGCCATGTCCTCGGTAAACTCAGGTGAGCCACAGACCAACGCAAATGGCTTTCTCCGACAGCGGCCGACCAGCTCTTCAATCAGGTCCTGGCCCAGGCGGCCAAAGCGGGTCTTCTCTCGATAACTCCAAGGAAGCTGCTCTGGGGAGTTCTCCTGGGAAGATGAGAAAGAGCAGGGGTGACTACTGGCGGGGCGGGGGGGGGTGTCCCTGGAATTCACACAGCCAGCTCTTCTCTACCAAATGAGGAAACTGAGGCAGAGAGGGAGCCAACCTTCACTGAGCCCTACCAGAAGCCAGGCTCTTCCTCATCGCCCTCTCCACAGCTGTGGGGAGTTCTCACCCTCCTGCAGCAGGCAAGCATGGGGTGGGGGCAGGCCCATGCCCTGGGCACACGGGAGGCGGAGGCAGCGCAGGCCTAGAACTTGAGCCTCGCCACCTCCCAGCAGCGCTGCTCCATCTCTGGGAGGCATCCTCCCAGAATCCCCCCAGCCTACCCATCACTGTCACCTGGGGCTGTACTCTTGTGTTCATTTGTTTTGAGGTCTCAGTGGACGGGACTCATCTGACAGGATTTCCTGAGCACTCACTCGGTGCCAGGCACTTGCTGGGTGGTGGGACATGCAGCTGCTCCAACAGACAGGGCTCCCGGCCTCGCCCTGGCTGTGTGGCCTGGGCGGCAGTGTCACTGCTGCGGAAGGGATCTTTCCCTCACATAAAATGTCTGAGCCAGCACTCTAAGGGGCACAAGGCCCAAGCAACCCAGGCTCCTTCTCTTCCCGCCCCTCTAGCTGTGGCTTGGACCTTCCTCCTCAGGCTCCCAGAGGGAAAGTCCCACCCCCAGCCGCCTTTGGAGGAGTTTCTTCTACTATTTTTGGAAGTATAACATACTCATGGAAAAGTGTACAAATGATTACATATATGTAGTTTGAAGCCATGCGTGGTGGCACACACTTCTAATCCCAGTACTTGGGAGGCTGAGACCGGAGGATCCGGGTTTGCGGCCAGCCTCAGCTACTTAGTGAGGCCCTTAGCAACTTAATGAGACCCTGTTTCCAAATAAAGAATAAAAAAATAGGGCTGGGGGTGTATCTTGGAGGTAGAATGCCCCTGGGTTCAATCCCCAGTACCGCAAAAAAAAAAAATGTAGTTTGAAGAACTTTAACAAAAAGAAGTAGAAACCATACAACTAGCACACAAATAAAGAAAACAAAGCCCAGGGTAGGGCTGTCCCTCCACAGACCTACACAGGCCAGCTGCGGCTCCAGGGCCAGGGAGACCGCACCTCAGTTCCCGCCACTTCCTGGCTGACTGACTCACTTCTCTTGAGCTATGGGATGAGGGTGAGGTTGCAGAAAGCCACTTCCAGGGAGCCATGGTGAGGCCCTGGGGCCTGGACAGCAGGGCCTGCTGGCCTCGCTCTCCTTCCTACTGCCCAGTTCCCTCGGCCTGCTGGGTTAGCCTGATTCCACTCCAACTGCGCACAGAGGCATGCGGGGTCTGGCGGCTGCTCAGGTAGGGAGGTGGCCTGTAAACAACGATGGAGCAGCAAGTGGGTGAAGGAGGAGAGCGGGCCGTGACGGCAGAAAGCAGCACAGTCCAGGGCTGTGGGGGAGCTTCCAGGATGGACCACGCTTAGGCAGAGGTAAGTGTTAGGGGAGAAGGGGGAACTGCACACAAGCAGAGGCCTGGCAGCCAGGAGAGCGCAGCGCACTGGCCCCCAGCAGACCAGTGACATTAGGACACAGCATGTGGGGCGGGTGGGCCAGGAGTCGAGGCTGCAGGGGTTGACAGGGTCACTGGGCTTGGACATTGTCCAGAGGGCAGTGGGAGCCAGAGAAGGGCTGGAAGCAGGGCAGTGGCAGAGTCAGATCTGCCCTTTGGGCTGCAGGATGAAGGACAAATTGGCAGGGTGTGGCTGGAGCAGGAGACACTGGAGGATGCTGTCGCTGGGTCCCAGGCAGGGGAGGAGGAAGCATGGTGAGCCACCACCCTTGGCCCCCTTCACCTGCCCCTGCCATCGACGGTCAGCCCCCTCTGTTGCCTGGCCCCAGGCCTTTGCATCATCGAAGCCCCACCCAGGCTGAAGATGAACTTTTGTGTGTGTGTGTGTGTGGTACTGGGGATGGAACCCAGGGACATTCTACCTCTGAGCTATACCCCCAGTCCTATTTTATTTTTATTTGGAAACAGGGTCTAAGTTGCACAGGGCCTCACTAAGTAGCTGAGGCTGGCCACAAACCTGCGATCCTCCTGTCTCAGCCTCCCAAGTACTGGGATTCCAAGCGTGGGCCACCACACCCGGCTAAAGATGAACTCTACTCCAACCCTCAAGGCCAGGCTGAAACACCACCTGCTCAGCAAAGCCTTCCCTGACCCCACCTGTCCTCTCACACCTGCACTGAGCATGAAGAGAATGACCTCGGAGCGGGACCGCCTGGATTCTCCCCACCAGCTAGGTACATTCCTTTGTTCTGAACCTTTCTGTGCCTCAGTTTCTACAACTGAAAAGGGAACATGAGGGCAGTACCTGCCCGTGGGACTGTGATGGGGATTCAATGAGTTAATACACAAGTGCTTCGAATGGTGCCAGCATAGAGCAGTGTTCCACGAAGGGAAGCCCTTATCAGCCGTCCCTGGGGCTGTCTGCCCACGCTCAGGTGAGCGCCTGGAGGGCGGGGAGTCAGTCAGCTCCACTTTCCTGTCCTGGCATCCTGCAGACATGTGGTTGGAGATAGAGAAGCCAGAGTGGCTCTGCCAGGGGCCGGCCCTCCTGCCCCTCCCCCACATCCCAGACCCTTCCCTCCACCCTTAGAGCTGCACACTCACCTCCGGCGTAATGCCCCTGCCTTGGGCACTTCCTGCTGTCCCTAATGCTCACCAAGCACGACCCTCTTGATGTTCATGCCATCAAACGTTCTGTCTGGGCCCACAGATCCCAGCCCCACTCCGGTTTGGGGATGGGAAATCCAGTTCCCTGACCCCGTCCCTTCACCTGCCCAACCGCAATGCTGAGGATTGGGTAAGTTGTTAGGAATCATGTACAGCTGCCTCGAAGAGGAAACTGATGAGAGGAGTGTCCACAAGACAGAGTAAGAAGGCTGGCCCTGAGCAACAGGGAACGGAGGGGAGGACCCAGCAAGGGGCCCTCAGCTCAGGGGGTGCGGGAGAGAGAAGTAAGGCTACAGACCACCCGAAGCAGAACAAAGGCAGCGAGGACTTGGCTTGAGGTAAGGTGCAAAGACGGCCCCAAGCCTTAACCCAGGTGGGAAGGTCGGGAAGCCCACCCGAGTGAACGAAGGGACGGGACGGGAATCAGAGGGAGGAGTGTCAGGGGGTAGAGTGGCTTCCGGCTAGAGAGCCTGCAGCTTGGTGAGTGATGGTAGTTGTCCTCTCATGGAGGGACACACTGAGGTGACAGGGACCCTACTAAGTGCAGTGAACTTGGATCCAGTTCGAGCTGTTGGTTGCTGAGAGTCCCCACTCCGAGCCCAACATCACACTACACACTGAGGAGAGAGCGGTCTTGGCCTTGAGGAACTGAACAGGCTGTGGCCTCCCTCTGAGTCCACAGCCAGCCCCAGGCCACACAGCTGATGGTGCCACCGGGCAGGCAGGAGGCAGTGAAGGGTGGGGGTAGGAGCTGGGGCTCAATCTTGCTCACCCCTGTCTACAGCATGACATGCCAGCCCTCGCCTCTCTGAGCTCCGTTTCTCCTCTGCATATGATGACAACTGCCTCCCGGGCCAGGTGCCTGATCCTCCAGTGACAGGGATCATTAGGACGGCATGGGGCAAAGAGGCCACAGCTGGCCCTTGGGTGGGCGCAAGGGGACTGCAGAGAAGGGAGTTGCCACCCTGGCCTCACCTGGCTGAGGACAAAGAAGGTGCGGACATTCCAGAAACGGGCCTGCTCCTGGAGGAAGGTTTTCAGGTAGATGCCATCAAAAGTCTTGAAGCAGCAGACCAGGGTGACAAAGGTCTCGTCCTCTGCGTTGTCTGTGATGCTCTGCAGGATGGGCACCATGGGGGCCAGGCCTGTGCCTGCAGCCAGCATGAGGAGCTCGCCATACTGGGGAGTAGAATGGGCAGGACAGGTAGATTGGGGCTTCTTCTTGGGCTTGCTTGAGCTGGACAGTGGTGCCCTTCCAGGGTGTTCCACCATCTGTGCCCCTATCTACCTCCTCCAGAAAGCCATCCTGGCTTGTGAAAGGCACATGAGGCCTGCATGACAGAGATTATGGAATCTAGAGGCTGAAAGGGAGCATCGCAGTATAGCCCAACCTCTAAGGTGCTTGGCTGCCTTCTAAAGCATCCTCACAGGGACTCTCGCTTACTTGCTTCTGCTGTCATGGAACTCACTACCCGCCAAGACAGCTTGCTCCATCACAGGCCAACTGCCATTGCGAGGGAGGTCTTCCCACCGCAAGCTGAGCTGAAACCTGTTCCCACCGAAGCCTCACCCACTCCCACCTCATCGCAGCCCTGCCCTCTGGGCTGCTTCCTCTGCCTCTGAGCAGCCCTACAGAGATCTCAGGGCCCCAGCTTGGCCCCCTGAGCCTGCTGCTCTCTAGACTAAAGGAGAAATATACCTAAGTACTTAGCACAGCAGAGGCTCAAAGTGTCACGCAATAAAGGCCTAGTATCATCAACTTCTCCTCACTGAACACATTTCCTGGCTCTTGGCCTCTTAAAGATGACAAGCCTTTTTAAGGTCAATGCCTTAAAGGTTAATGCCTGACCCACATAGAGAGGTATTTACCTCCTTCATTCTGGAGATTTGGCCTCTGTATATAAATCCCTAAATGTGTGATCTAGACAAGCCCTTTCACCAATCTGGGCCTTAGTTTCTTCACTAGTAAAAAAGTACTTGGGAGGCTGAGACAGGAGGATCGCAGGTTTGAGACCAGCCTCGGCAACTTAGCGAGACTCTCAGCAACCTGGCAAGACCCTGTTTCAAAACAAAAAATAAAAAGGGATGGGGTGAGCCGGGCGTGGTGGCACACGCTTGTAATCCCAGTACTTTGGGAGGCGGAGACCGGAGGATCCGGGTTCGCGGCCAGCCTCAGCTCGCTCTCTCTCTCTCTCTCTCTCTCCCCCCTTAGTGAGACCCTCTGCAACTTCGTGAGACCCGGTTTCAAAATAAAGTATAAAAAAATAGGGCCGGGGGCGTAGCGCAGAGGTAGACCGCCCCTGCGTTCAATCCCCAGTACCGCAAAAAAAAAAAAAAGGGATGGGGTGTAGCTCGGAGGTAGAATACCCTTGGGTTCAATCCCCAGTACCAAAAAGAAAAAAGAAAGAGAGAGAAAGAAAAGAAAAAGGAAAAATAAGCTTTATGTGGTGGTACACACCTGTAATCACAGCTATTTAGAAGACTAAGGCAGGAGGATTGCAAGTTCAAGGCCAGCCTCAGTAACTTAGCCAGACCTGGGTAGGATGTAGCTCAGTGGTAGAACACCCCTGGGTTCAATCCCCAGTAACACTCAAACACACACACACACAACAATAATAACAGCACTTCCTCATAATAGCACCTATCTTGGGATTGTGAGAATCAAATGAGATAATGTAAAGTGCCTGGTGCAGAACTGAGGCTTAATCCAGTTAGCTTCCTTCCCCTCAGTAAGCTCCAGACTCCCTCCTGTCAGCAGCTGCTGGGCCACTTGGTGCTGTGCTGCCTCCCACACCTCTAGCCTCTGGAGCTTTGGCCTGCCTCTCCCTTCCCTTCTCCCTTCCCTGCGCCAGGGACTGAGAGCTTCTGGAGGACAGAGGCCTCATCTGATCCATCTCTGGGTCCTGAGAGTCCAGCAGGGCCTGGGCCCAGGTGGACACTTGAGTTGTCTGCTGCATGAACGCACAGTGAGATGCTTGGGTGTCAGTCCTCGGGGCTGACAGAACACTTGTCTGTAATAGAGACAACTGCAGAGCAGTGAAGCAGGGTGGCAAGAGGCAGGAGCACCCGACATCCACATGGGGGCAAAGCCGAGCCCCAGCGGAAGCTTCAGTGGCTGAGATGAATGTGGGCCCTAGACCTTCTGTTATGGTTTGGATTTGGAATGTCCCTGTAGACTTCGCATAGACAAGGCAGCCATGTTGGAGGCAGAGCTTGGTTGCTGAGGAGGGTCCCTGGGGACATATATCTCCTTCCCTTGCTCTCTCGCTCTCTTTCTCTGCTTCCTGCTGCCATGCCCTGAGCTCCACAGATGTCACCCGCCCTAACATGGATTGAACCCCTGAAATCTCAAGAACTGTCCTTCCTCTAATTTGTGGTCGTCAGGTGTTTTGGATTATAGCAATGAGAATGCTGACTGAAATACCCTCCTAGATAGGAAACACAGGGGATAGGGCTGGGGGTATAGCTCAGTGGTACAGCACTTGCCTAGCATGCACAAGGCCCTAGGTTCCATCCTCTGCACTGCAAAAAAAAAAAAAAAAAAGAAGAAGAAGAAGAAGCAGCAGCTGGTTATGGTAGCACACACACCTGTAATCCCAGTACTTGGGAGGCTAAGATAGAAGGATCGCAGGCTCAAGTCCAAGTCCAGTCTCAGCAACTTAGCGAGACTTTCAGTAACCTAGCAAGACCCTGTTTCAAAACAAAAAATAAAAAGGACTGAGGGTATAGCTCGGAGGTAGAATGCTGCTGGGTTCAATTCCTAGTACCACACATACATGCACACCAAAAAAAAAAAAAAAGAAAGCAAAGCAAAGTAGGGGCTTCTGAGTGTTCTGTGGGTGCAAAGGACAGCCACAAGGCATGGAAGGCTCTTTCCAGAAAAGGTGGTCAAGACAACTCTCATCTGATGTCCACCCTAGGCCAGAAGGAAACAGGAACAATCCCCATGGCCTACTCCCAAGGGCCTGGGGGACATGGGTGCACTCAGCTAAAATGCAGGGCTGAGCAGTTAGTACTAGGAGAATGTGGTGGAAGAACACTGACATACACAGACCGCACATGTGTGAAGAACCAAGTGCTGTCCTGAGAACTGAGTGAGCTACCACAGAGCACACGCTAAGACCAGAGCCTGCACATAGGAGGTGCCCTTTCTCTACCACAGAGCACACGCTAAGACCAGAGCCTGCACATAGGAGGTGCCCCAGCTGTGTTTGGTAGTATTATTGTTATTATTTTGTGATGCTGAGGATTGAATCCAGTGTCTCACAGATGCTAGGCAAGTACTACACCACTGAACTAATCCCCAGCCCTGACAGTATTATTATACACATGTATATATGTGTGCTCGTGTGTGCATGCCTGTGTTTGTACACATACCCATGCATGGAAGAGGATTTGGAAAAATATACACCAAGGCAGTAAGATTGATGTGTCTGGGCCGGGCGTGATGGTGCACGCTTGTAATCCCAGTACTTTGGGAGGCGGAGACCAGAGGATCCGGGTTCGCGGCCAGCCTCAGCTCTCTCTCTTTCTCTCTGTCTCTCTGTCTCTCTGTCTCTCTCTCTCTCTGTCTCTCTCTACTTAGTGAGGTCCTCCGCAACTTCGTGAGACCCTGTTTCAAAATAAAGTATAAAAAATAGGGCCGGGGATGTAGCATGGAGGTAGAACGCCCCTGAGTTCAATCCCCGGTACCGCAAAAAAAAAAAAAAAAGATTGATGTGTCTGGGGGAAATGACCTGTAGGTATGTTTTGTTTTCTCCTTTTTGTCTCTTTATATCTGCTCTTTTTTTTTTTTTTTGGTAATGAACAGGTACTGCATTTGTAATAAGGAAAAAAAAAACCCAATACACGCTATTTTTAAATGAAACAAAATGAATGGCAAGGCAAGCATGATTCATTCTTTTCCATTTGTTTTCATTTTGCTTTGCTTTCCTAATTATAAAGGTGTTCATTGCAGATAATTTGGAAAGTATAATGAATGAAGAAAATATAAATCACCCATAATTCCACCGCCCAGAACCACTAACACTTCATTGCATTTTCCTTTCATTGTTTTTCTGTGTATTTTTAAGTTAGTTTCCCAACCTGTTGTATAGTCACTTTTATACCTAGTGTTTGTCACTTGATCTTATAGCATAACCACATGTCATTTATAAACATAATTTTAAAATCCAGGATAATATTCTATCAAGTACCTGTAACCCAGCATACTTAACTGTCCCCTGTTGTTGGATATTCAGTTGTCTCTGATTTTTTGCTATTACAAATAAAGATGACATGAACATGTGCAAAAGAGTCAGCATTTTGGACTCTTTCCATGGAACAGACTTCCAGAAGTGGAATTACTGGGTTAAAGGACTTAAAGATCTTAAGATTCTTAGTACACACTGCCAAACTGCTCTCCAGATATGTACCAACCGAAGAGAAATTACTGATTCTTCCTGGGAAAGTCAGGGAAGGATCTGAAGAAGCCTTGAAGACGAGGGCAAGAGGCTTCTGACAGGAAGCAGCGGGCTCCGGAGCAGGGGCCACGGGCCGTATTCAGTCTCACGAGTGGAGTGTGCAACACAACATTGTCTGAGGTCAGATGGGACAGAGGTCCTAAACGCCAAGTACCGGAGTCTGATTTTCTAAGCAATGGGCAGCCATGGACAGTCTTAGAGCATGGCAGGTGGCTTCCTTTATTAGTGCCTATTCCGTCTCCCTTTGTTCAACCCCAAGAATATTCTTGGGATGGCATTTAAGCTCATGAATAACAGCACAGTGAGATTCTGTGTTCTGAAACATGAGAATCACAGCCTGGAAGCTAAGCCAGGGGGTATCTCCTGAAGACTTAGGGTGCCAACACTGACCTGGTTTGGTTTATAGAAGAAACCTCCAAAAGGTCCTCGCCAGAAGGCCGTGTCTCCTGCTCTCCAGGACTCAACATACCGGGACATCAGCCCACTCTGGTAGCACTGGAAGCAAAGGCAGGGAAAGCTCAGTGGGGCAAGCACATGCTCCCAACACAAGGCACAGCAGTCATTAATGTGGAGCTCCTCCTGCATGCTGAGTGCTTTACATATGTTGTCTCATTTATCCTCCTCTGCATCCTGCAGGTTGGTACTATCATCCCCAATTTTCAGATGAGGCCCAGAAGCTTACACACAAGGTAGATGGTGAGGCTGGGATTCACATCCATAGGACTACAGACTTCACCAGAGATCTCAAACCCAAATGCCTACAGGGACCACACAGGTTACATAACCAGGAAAAGAACCAGGTGACAACTAATGGCAAATAGTCTCAGTGTTGGGGAGTGGAGGGGACTGTGATAAACTGGTGGGGAAATGCTCCTTCTAAAGGGGAAACCACTTGGCAAGTCCCAATCCACAGTCTGTGGGGCTAATGCTGCCAGATTTCCTGATTTTCCTTAAGGGATACAGGAAATCTATGTTTTAATTTAAAGTCTCCCATTTCTTTTTTTTTTTTTGTGATACTAGAATGGAACCCAGGGGCATTCTACCTCTGAGCTACACCCCCAGCTCTATTTTATTCTTTTATTTCTGAAACAGGGTCTCACTAAGTTGCAGAGGGCCTCACTAAGTTTCTGAAGCTGGCCACAAACCTATGATCCTCCTGTCTCAGCCTCCCAAGTACTGGGATTACAAATATGCACCACGCCCGGCTAAAGTCTCCCATTTCTAAATGCCAGCAATTAATTCAAAAATTTAAAACACTGTGCAGATATATTTGTGCACTGGATCCAGTCTGCAGGCCCCCCTGTTTGCAATCTCTGCATGATCCTGCAGCACCTGGCTGAATGAGAAAATGAGGTTGTGGAAGGGACTCCTCCACGGAGTGGGCCGTCTACACTGAAGTGTGCTGCCCACTCTGTGCCAGGAAGCATGTTGGAGCTGCAAGGGTGACAGCTGGACTTCAAGCTCTGTGAAGGCAGCCAGTACCTGAGCCATGGAAGGACTTAGTAAATATCTAAATGAATAAATGAATGAATGAATCCAGATTCAGACCCTCCCGTAAGAGCTCACAATCTAGGAGGGACCTGCATCTTAGACATACACAAGATAGAGACCACCCCGTGAGAAGGATAAAGTGCTGGAGAAGACAGCCAGGTGTGGAGGAGGGACTGGGCTTCGATCACCCACAGCCACCTCCAATAGCATCACGACTTCCATGAGTGCCATCTGCATAAGGCGAGGGAAATCCTGGCTCACCTGGAAGAGGTCTGGGAGGAAGGGTACTTTTGTCTTTGCAGTGCTGGGGATGAGCCCAGGGCTTGCACACATCAGGCAAGAGCTCTATCACTGAGCCACAGCCCCGGGGAGGGTTGTATTCCTGCCTTCCTGGAGGCTGTGTCTCGGAGCATGCTTTGGTTTCTGGCCACAGTCCAGGGAGGTACAACCCCAGCTGTGGCCTCAGGAGTCCTATGGCACAGACAGCACCAAGGAGAAGAGAGGATTCTTCTGGGTCCCCCACACTGTCATGGAGTAATTGCTCCACACACACTTGTGAAACAGAACCGACATTGAACTTTTGTCCTTCTACATGGGGCCATATTGACTGAGGAGGCTTTTTTTTTTTTTTTGCGGTACCAGGGATTGAACCCAGGGGCATCTACCTCCGGGCTACACCCCCAGCCCTATTTTTTATTCTTTATTTTGAAACAGGGTCTCACTAAGTAGCTGAGGCTGGCCGCCAACCCGGATCCTCCTGTCTCAGCCTCCCCAGTACCGGGATTACAAGCGTGCACCACCACGCCCAGCTCCTGCAGAGCCTTTGAGCTCCAGTTTCTCCATCTGTAAAATGGGGATAATGTGATCTACTATGGTTTTAAGGATGAATCAAGACAACGAGAACAAAGAGCCAGAGCAGTGCTGGGGGCCCAGCAGGTGCCTGAGAAGTGGAGCCTCCCTCCTTTCTATGTGGTGAGGCAAACTGGCAAGCCCCATGCCTTCCCAATTTGCAAAGACATTTCCTGCTCTTCTTAGCCAGCGGCTTAGGGATAATGAGGTGCCTCTCTAAAGAGAGGCTTTCCGGCAAACGAAGGAGAAAATCAGCCTTACAGCTGGGAGGGATCCAGCTGCTCTGGAGAACTGTCTCCAGGCTTATCCTCTCGACAGAAACACACCCAGACAAGCAGCGCAGGGAAGCGGGCCATTTGGAGAGGATTTGTGGAATCTCCCAGACAAACATCAGCGTGCAGAAGGGATCCCATCCAGGCTTATGTGTGAGGGAATAAACATTCGGGCTCTGAAGGCAGGGGAGGGAGGCAGGAGCGGAGACTGCACTGGGGTCGGGAGTCAGGGAGCACTTCTTTTTTTCTTTTTGGTACTGGTAGTTGAACCCAGGGGCATTCTACCTCTGAGCTACACCCCCAGCCCTTTTTATTTTTTATTTTGAAATAGGGTCTCGCTAAATTGTTCTGGCTGGACTTGAACCTATGCTCTTCCTGTCTCAGCCTCCCAAGTACTGAGGTTACAGGCGTGCACCACCACACCCAGCCCACAGCACTTCTTTGTTGTTGTCTGTGGTACTGGGGATTAAACCTAGGGGGCATTCTGCCTCTGAGCCACACCCCCAGCCCTATTTTATTATTTTTTAAATTTTGAAACAGGGTCTAAGTTGAGGAGGGCCTCACTAAGTTGCTGAGGCTGGCTGTGAACCTGCGATTCTCCTGTCTCAGCCTCCCAAGTACTGGGATTACAGGTGTGCACCATCATGCCTGGCTGCATATCACTTCTTACTAGCTGTGGACTTTGGGTCGTCCTGGGCCTCAGGTTGCTGATCAATGAAATAGGGAAAATAATGAATGTATCAGAAGGGAGCCTGAGATGTGAAGGCTGTTCTTCAATATTGGTGCTCCCTAGGAGGCTGTCTGGGAAATGATGGTCTAGAGTTCTATGTTAGGTTGGCCCATGTGAAGCTGCTCTTTCTGTAAGTCAAAAATGTTAGCGTATCAGCAGTTTTGTGTAGTTCAGCCTGATCATTTTTTCCACAGAATTGGACCTCCATGACTCCTTATATGTTTGTCATCTACTCCTTGGGTCTCCTGGGTGTTTCGTTTCCAACCCACTCTGTCATTCTCATCTCTGTCAACTCCTCTAACCCGCTGGCTGTCGCATAGCACCCTCTCCTGCCACTTGGGCAGGGTACAGTTCCCAGAAGACTTGTTCTGTGCCACTCCACCCTACGTCTGGCTATCCATTCCTTGGCCTTGAATGCCATTGCTTACCACCACTTTCATACTCCTCGGAGGACCATCTCAAATGTCCCTCCCACCTCCCCGAGGGCGATGTTAGGTTAGTTCAGTCCACAAAGTCCTCTGCGTTCCACCTGATGGAACTCTCTCCACTCCATGCCTGCTTAGCTCGCCCTTCTGTTCCAGAATGAATGCTCTTTTTTTGCACATCACACCTCTTTTGCTACTGTCTATGCTCTTCCCAGCATGCAGAGCTTCCTTCCCATATTCTCCCTCCTTCCTCGCTCCTTTGACACCCAGCTTTGTCCAGGAAGCCCTCCTGCCTTCCCTGCACCCCCACTGCCCCGAGCTGGGCATCTATCACACTTGCCCCCAGTGGGTTCCTCGCGGGCAGGCACTATGCCTGACCCATCTCTGGAACCAGCACCCAGCACACAGCAGGCACGGGGGCTTGGTTCCCCTCCACCTCCCACCTCAGTGCTCACTCTCCACTCATGGGTAAAAAGGCAAGAAGGATTAGCTTTCCCTAAAATCTCCAGGGAATATGCTCTCTGCTGGTGGTCTAGCAGCCCCCTGCCCAGGGGAGGAGGGAGAGGAGAAGGCCCCCTTTACCTGGCCCAGCTGCTCCTGCAAGGCAGCACCCTCCCATGTGCACCCTAGATGGAAACTATGCCAAGCAAACTGGTGAAGGAGGCACCAGTCCATGGCATCTTAGAGCATCCTCCAGGAGTCAACTCACCTTGATTAAAACTTCAAAGTATCCTTCTGCATTGGCGGGGCTGATGGGCGTATAGGCTCTCTGAATTTCCAGGTCATCTACTATCCCTCTGAGAAGGAGGAGCACACAGTCAGGTGGTCAGCCAGTTGTTCAACAAACCCTTGTCAAGCACCTCCTGTGCCGGGCTGGTGAAAGTGAAGGTAGGTTCAGTCACGCCCAGAGGTCTCACTGAGGGGCAGGCAAGCTACAGCAGAAGAGAGAGCACTGAGCTCACCCCTGCCGTATGATGGCTGTGAGACCTGGGCAGGTCATTTCACCTCTCAGCTGCCCCTTCTGCAGGGGACAGCCATCTACATCCTGGTGGTGTGGCTCCACTGGAATCACAGATGGGCGAGAGCTTCAAAAAGTGCATGGACAACATGAGCAGTTTTGAGGACATTGCTGTGGTTTCTCCTGACCTCTTCTCGACTATGGAGTCGTAAAGACAAAAGCGACTGCTAAGGTTTCTGAAACACTATCATGTGCCAGGAGCATCAAAACTGGAAGGCTCCTCAAAGGAGCACCAGTCCAAAGCGCTGGCCCTGCAGAGGTCCTCTACGTTATCAACAACAGGGTCAGGATATCAGTCCTAAGTAACAATAAAGCCAGGCACGGTGGCTTAATCCCAGGACTTGGGAGGCTGAGACAGGAGGACTGCAGGTTTGAGGCCAGCCTCAGCAACTTAGCTAGGCCCCTCAGTAATTCCGTAAGACCCTGTTTTAAAATAAAAAATAAAATAGGGCTGGGGGTATAGCTCAGAGGTAGAACACCCCTGGGTTCAACCTCCAGTACACACAAAAAACATAATAATAGCCATGCTGTATTAAATTCCTACTAGGTACCAAGCACATTATATGCTCTATTTCTTTCCATTCAAATACCCAAGTTGCAGAATCCAATGCTTATAGAAAGAAAGTCACTTGCACAGCTAGAATTCAACTGTAACTCTGACTCCAGAACTGGGTTCCTCACCACTACTCCTCAAAGCTTCCCAGGAGCACCCACGCACTCCTCTCTCAAGTCCTACTGTGCGCAACATGTTCTTCTCTGAGGTATGCAACGGTTACCGAGGCCCTGTCTCAATGCATCAAAAGCAGGGGAGCTAACAGAAATATTTAATAAGTGCTTATGAAACAAATGAGGAAATACGGAACAGAACATACGACATGGCTTAGATGCAGAGAGCATCTGCTGCAACAGGTAGAACTGACAGGTGTCAGAGGGAGCGATAGCTCTCATCGGCGGAACCTCAGACGCCTCCTGGAGCTGGGTACTGAAGGATGAGCAGGCCACTGACAGGTGAAAGTGGGGACAGGAAGGGAAGTAACTCCAGGCCCAGGGAAGAGCCCAGGCAAAAGCCTAAAGCAGACCAATGTGAGCAACTCAGAACTGGTGGATGGGTTGTGAGGCTGAGACAGGGGCATGTGCGGCATGGGGGATGGGAAGGACTTGGTGGGAAAGGAGGATGGAAGCCTTGGATGAGGATGCCATCGTGGAACAATGAGGTGCACCAGAGGCGACTGAACGGGGAGCGGCATGGTCAGATGTGTATGTTAGGAATGTCACTGGAGAGCAGAGAGGATGGAGGAGCCAGCCTAGAGGCAGGAGGTCCTGGGCATCCCTAGTTTATGGATGGAGGGTTGCAAGTGGCTGCGACCTGCCCTGTGGCTCCTCCTGCCCCCCGGAAAAGTGAACTTCAAACACCAGGGGCCAGTGTGAGGCAACAAGCAGTCTAACCAGCAATAAGCAATAAGGTGTTCTCTCCTGGTTCCCACCTTGTCCTCTGACTGCACCTCCTCTTTCCTCTGCTGGCTCCTCTTCCTCTTGCCAATCCCCAAATTCCAGTGTTTTCAGGGTTTGGATCTATGCACTTCCCTCTTTGCATACACTCATGCTTCCAAATGCCATCCAGGTGTGTGCTGATAACTCCCAAACCCATGTCTGCAGCTCAGACCTTGCTGCTGAGCCTCAAACCCATAGAGCTGACTGCCTGGCAGCTGCCTCTCCCTGGACATTCCTAAGGTCCTTGTCCCTGGAAAGGTGGGGGTACAGATCAGGAGGGGAGTAGAGCACAAAGCAGGCTGGGAAGAAGCTCAGAGGAGTGGCCAAAAGTCTAACTCAGGAGCCAGGCTGTCTGTGGTTGAACCCTGAACCCATGACTTCTTAGCTCTGTGATATTGGGCAAGTTCCTTATTTTTAGTGACAGTGTCCCTTCTATCAACTGGTGCTGATTACATTAGGTTAAAACCTCAAACTCTAGAGCCAGACTGCCTGCCTTCAAGTCCTGGTTTCAACATTTCCTAACTGTGTGACCTCGGGCAAGTTCCTGAACCTCTCTGACTTTGATGTCTTCTGGGGGATGATAATGACACTACTACTCACACAGGACGGTGTGAAGGTTAAATGAGTTCACACATATAAGTGCACAGAACTGTGCCTTGGATAATAAATGCTATTAAAGTGCTCATGTTATTATTTATCATGAAAATGCATTATCTAGCTCCATCCCAGAAACCATCTGAGTCACGTATTACTATGTCTATTCAGAAGATGACAAATGGAGGCTTAGGGGAGGTCGAGCAAGTTGCCCTGGGTCACCCAGTTGGTAAAGGCAAAGCAGGCAGTGAGGCTTCAGTTCTCCCACTGCCCAAATTTACCGGAGGACGAGGTGCTGCCCGGGCTGCAGGCCGAGCTGGCTGTTCCCAGGTAGTGCAAACCGGACGTGGTAGGTGTCCTTAGTGAGTCTGTCCACAGCACTGATGCGGAAGGCCAGGAAGGTCTCTGGGTTCAGCTCGGAGGGGCAACTCTGCAACAGGAAAGACCTGACAGCTAGAGGCTGGGCTCAAGAGACACATGAGCATCTTCCCCCTTTCCCCAAGGAGAGGTGTCTTGGTGAATCAGGTGTGGGCATTTTTCAGGTGAGAGAGCTCTGGGAGTCATGGCATTCAGAGGCTTCCTGGAGGAGTAGGGATGGAATAGTAAGGGTAGTGAGCTGAGACCTCGAGGATGTGAATTTGAGGTTGGAATCAGTGGTGCACGCCTATAATCCCAGTACTTGGGAGGCTGAGACAGGAGGATTGCAGGTTAGAGGCCAGCCTCACCAACTTAGCGAGACCATGTTTCAAAATTTTAAAAAAAGGCTGGAGGTGTAGCTCGGAGGTAGAATATCCCTGGGTTCCATCCCCAGTACCAAAAAAGAAAGACATGAATTTGAGTCCCTGCTTACAATGTGACTTTGGACTAGTAAGCCACCACCACTCAGGCCTTGTTCTCCCCAAAAGGTATTGGATTATCATTAAGGTCCCCTCAATTTCTCAACTCTGCAAATCTGGAACTTGGCAGGATGAGCAGGTCTCATGCTTTGGAGGCGAGTGTCCTGGATAGAGGCCACAGCTGGGGAGGATAGACTCAGAGGTCAGAGGCAGCAGATATACCTGGGAGGAGGGAGAAAAGTCTGGCATCTGATGCATGGGAGTTAAACTGAGGCTGAGGGTCATCCACTGAGCCTCTGAGTGTAGGCTAAGGAGCCTGCACTTGATCCTGTGGCTAAGGGAGCCATGGAAGGTGTAAGAGCAGGTAAACTCCATATAAAGTACTCTCACACCTGGTGAGACCCTCAGCAACTTAGTGAGACTTGTTTCAAAATAAAAAGGGCTGGGGGTGTAGCTCAGAGGTAGAACACCCCTGGGTTCAATCCCCAGTACCAAAAAATATATATGTGTATTAATAAAAAATATAAGAAAAAACAATTTTCTTATAAAAAAAAGAATCAGTAAAGGCCAGAGAAGAAGCAATTGTTTACCTGTGTACCTAGTATATACTATATACTGTTTACCTCGTATATACTATATGCTCATTTGTTCCATGAAGGCAAGGACTGTGTCTGTCTTGTTCACTCTCAAATCCTCAGTGATGCATAAGGCCTAGTATATAATAAGTACTCAAAAATATTTGTTAAGTGAAATGTCAGGTTCTGTGCTAAACATCACAAATGTTCAGCCCCATTATACTTATGGAGAAACTAAGGCTTAGGGAGATAAAGGGTGTGCCTAAAACCACACAGCTGCTAATCAGTTTGTTCCAGGCTTGGACATGGACCCTAGGTCTGTCTGTTTCCGTTGCGCACACTCTTGTCTTCTGCATCCAGCCAGGGAAGCTTCCCAGAGCAGGTGTGCTGGGTGGGGGCGAGGCCACCTTGGCCCTCTAGTCTGAAGAGCAGCCTCCTCACCTGTGACCGCTGCCCACTCAGCAGGCTCCTGTCCTTGCTGGCTCGGGCTGCCTCCCACCTTGCCAGGTCTCGGTGATAGAGGTCGAACACACAGGGAGAGCAGCCGCTGCCGCAGCACTGGGAGGGCAGAGGCTCCACAGGCCGCAGCTGCAGCCAGGCCTCCTCAGAGTCATCCTCCTCCTCCTCGCCCATTGTCAGTGGGGCGTAGACAGCTGAGGAAGGTCAACCGGGTTCTCTTCCCAGAGCAGTCCAGGCTCTGTGAGGCTACAGGCCCAGGCCCTCCTCTATTGCTGACCTGGGTAAAGAAAAACACAGGGGTTATACTCTGGTCTCCTCTATTCCTTACTTCTCCCCAAGGCCTTCAGGTGCCAGGCTCTGTCTGTGGAAGCACTGGGGACAGAGATGGATCAATCATGGAATCTGCTGTCAATCACTTACTACCATTGGTTTTAAGGCTTCCCCCCCCCCCCTTATGCTGGGATCAAACCCAGGGCCTTGACCATGCTAGGAAAGCACTCCATCACACTAAGCTACAGCCCCAATTCTACCACTGGTTTTATTATTTTATTATTATTATTATTATTATTATTATTATTTGTACTAGGGATTGAACTCAGGGAAATTCTACCTCTAAGCTATACCCCCAGCCCTATTTTTTTTTTTTTAGTTTTATTTTGAAACAGAGTCTGTCTAGGTTGATGAAAGTCTCACTACTTGCTGAGGCTGTCCTCGAACCTGCGATCCTCCTGTCTCAGCCTCCCAAGTACTGGGATTACAAGTGTGCGCCACCATGCCCGGCTCCTACCACTGTTTTAGAAGGGCGGTCCCTCTGTGTGAAATAAATCTTTCTTTAATGGAGGAAAGGGTTCAGCTTTAGAAAACATGGTCTTACTGTGCATGAGCTCTATAACTTCAGGAAAGTTAAGCAGACTGGGACCCCCGTGAGGAAAAATATCGTGTCTTTTTCTTTCTGTATTCTGCCACCAAATACAGCCTGGCATATGGAAGACTCCAAGTGACTGGCGAGTGCTCATTCATTTTACAAATACGGTCTGGGAGCTAGACACAGTGTTAGGTACTGGGATGTAATGCAGGTGAAAAGAGCATGGCCCCTGTTTTTATAAGACATAGCATGATGTCACATCAATCCAATCCATTTTTATTGTGTGCTGTGTACCAGGTATGTATTATGAATAAATGAGGTCTGGTCCCCTCTTTATGTCAATTTCTTACTCCCTGCAGTTTTGGGGAGCTAAAATGAGATAAGCAAAAGAGCTCTGTTAACTGTACATTGCTATTCAGTGCAGGATTAGTCATATCAATTTCTGCTTTAAACTTACCTTCGCCATGTTATAATAATCCTGACCTTCTCTGCTCTTTTGAAAATTGGTAGACAAATTGGCCATACCAGTCATAAATTTTTCTTTTTTTTTTTTTTTT
>PVJS01014820.1:0-39779 GCA_004027185.1 Glis glis | reverse complement strand
ACACACACACACACACACACATACCACACACACACACACACAAAAAAAAACTATACTATAATTTAGCATAAAATAATGGTATTTGGTTCATAATAAAGCTATGATTGGCCACCACATCTGAATGATTATGCCCTCTCACTCTTTGCTTCTTTATATGACTCAGTTCAAGATATACCTAGAATAGCTTGAACTAAATAAAGTTCCTCATTCCTGTCTAGGGTGTCATCTGGAGGTTCTTAAATGGAAAATAATACAAAGTTAGATTAATAAATATGACAAAAGTTAAGAAAGGTAAACCAGGGAACCCTCAGCCACCTCTAGAAAACAATGAATTCCATATGATAATAAAATATCCTTCGTAATATCTATCATTGTATGCTTTTGCTTTATATGATGAGAAGGTATGTGCTTCATTCTGGCTGTTTTTATTTGGAGTTGCAATATGAAGTGTGAGTAAATATGAATTATTATGTAATCTTTGAAATCTGAATCCTTTCTCCCATTTGAACAAATTCTCTTTTTTGTGGCAGCCTGTCATTCATCATGTAAGTGTATGTAGTAGGCACCTCCAACATGTTGCTGGTTCATGGGCTAATTTGATTCAAGTTCTAGATGAGCGCTTGGATAAGAGAGTGGATGACATGCTTGCTGCTGGGCTCTTGGAGGAGCTAAGAGATTTTCACAGACGCTATAACCAGAAGAATGCTTCAGAAGATAGGTGAGGATTTGGCTATTACTCTGACTTCCTCTTCATTCCTCATGTATTGTTGAAAGACCATGGATATCGTACTGGCTTTGGATCTCTTTGTTTATTAGCCTTTGTCCTTGGCATTGGCAAGTCTGTTGGAAGGAGGTTTAGTATTCTTGTTACAGTTGCAATTTTCTAGTCTTTCAGACATTCCCAGAAGTTACTTTTCAAGGAATTAACCTGGGAACTGGTGGGTAGGGGAGGGGAGAATGTCAGAGTCAGTAACTGCTCAGGATCTCACTTTCTTCATCTATGAAATGAAGTGGCTGAACTAGATCATCTCCCAGGCCCCTGCTAGCTTTCAGAGGCAATGGCTCATCTGCTGATGCTCTCCTGTTCCCAGCCAGGACTATCAACATGGTATCTTCCAATCAATTGGCTTCAAGGAATTTCACGAGTACCTGATCACTGAGGGAAAATGCACACCAGAGACTAGTAACCAGCTTCTAAAGAAAGGTGTGAATTCCTCCATCTAACCTAGTCTTGGATATCCTTGGGTGACAGAGTACCCTGCTGGTATGGTCTGAGCAAGAGCTGCGGCTAGAAGAGTCCCAGATTGCCTTCAGCTCAAAATTGAGATTGTTGTCCATCTAGTCTAACATTTTCTCTTCTGCTGGGCTGGGAGGGCCTGCCTCTTCACAGGGAAAGAAGTGCTTGCCTACATGTTCCTGTATTTACCATGTCTTTCAGGTATCCAGGCTCTGAAACAAGTAACTAAGAGATATGCCCGGAAGCAAAACCGATGGGTTAAAAACCGTTTTCTGAGCAGTAAGTCTCATGTTTATTTTCATCCCCTGGGTCCATTTTTGATAGAATATAGATGTCCTCTGAGCACCCAGAATATGAACCTGTTGTGGACCTATTCTGAGATTTCGGACCTGACCTGGGGGAGAGCCTATCGCATAAACGATTGTTAGGGATATTTTCTTATGTCATCTCAAGGGAAAAAAGCTTCCATTGAGGATTCTTCCTCATCCCTTGAACAGACAGTACTGACGGTGAACTGGTGAGAGCAAAACAGCAATGACTTAGCAGAGTTGGTGTTCAGTGCTGATTTTACCTTTGGTTTAGGACCTAAAGAATAAGGAGCTTTCCTAATCAAAATGATTCTTGGACCAGATGATCATTATAAAAAACCTTACCAGGCACCATGGCACATGCCTGCAATCCCAGCTGCTTGGGAGGCTGATGCAAGAGGATCAGAAGTTTGGGGCTAGTCTGGGCAACTTAGTGAGACCCTATCTCAAAATAAAAAGTAAAAAGGCAGCCAGGTGTGGTGGCGCACACTTGTAATCCCAGTACCTGGGAGACTGAGACAGGAGAATCGCAGGTTCACAGCAGCCTCAGCTACTTAGGTCCTCCGAAACTTAGTGAGACCTGTTTCAAAATAAAGAATAAAAAATAGGGCTGGGGGTGTAGCTTGGAGGTAGAATGCCCCTAGGTTCAATTTCCAGTTCCACAAAAAAAGTAAAAAGGCTTGGGGCTGTAGGTCAGTGGTAAAGTGCCCCTGGGGTCAGTCCCCAGTATTGGGGGGGGGGGACCCAAACCTTCACCACTTATCCTGGCATCTCCTTTGATACATGGTATTTCAGCTGAAATTTGAGTTGAGCAGAACTTTTAAGGGAAAAGGAAGGAAATTCTCATTCTTTGACCTATATTTTTGGCACTAAATTTGGTGTTGTATAATACATTACTGAACCTTTAGAGTATAAGTTTTTTTTTTTCTTTTAGTTACATTGTCAGCTAGACAGCATTAGTACTGGGGCTTGGGGTACTTGTGTGGTTGTGAGCTAAAAAGAGATTAAGCATAAGTGAAACTCCAATTTTATCTTGTGGACACTTTTTAAATATACTTCTGGATCATCCCCTGTTTAGCATTTGCCAGTAGACTTCTGCTTTCAGTTACAGGTAAGGCCAGCTCCTCAGTGCATTTGCTCTGAACACAGAAACACCTTGATCCATGTTGTGGACCATGGGACTGCTTTCTTCTCCTTACTCTTCTTTCCCTGCATGTCCTGATAGACTGAGGGGAAGTCTTAGTCGTCTGAAGTTGAAGTTCAGTACTGCACATTTCAAGTGCAGCTTCTCTTCCCAAGTCTGACAATAAGTCTGTTACAAAAGGCTTTTTTTGTAATGATTTGGAACTTCCTCCTGTGGTAAAGCCATAGTAACTCCCCCATCTCTGAGGGGAGAGTTGGTGGCACAGTGTGTCATATGCCTGCTCCTCATTCGTGTGTGTGCCAGTCCTGGTGCTAGAGTGAAAGGCACAGCTGCCCTGTAAGTCAGGAGCCACATGTGATTGGCCAGGGCATGTCTGCTGGGATATGGTTCTGGCAGGCAGCCAGAGGGACTTCCCCACCCCAGCTTGGCCTTGGACCCAGGCCAGAAATAGCAGCTGGGAGCCGAGAACTTGTTGAAAGGTGCTTAGACAGGGCACAGAAGCCCAACAAAGGACTTAGAGGAGAAAGGAAAATGTAGAGTGGCCTGGAAACAGGTGCAGAGCTTAGCCAAGGCCAGGTGTACTGTGGGTGCCGCCTGCACCCTCCCAGTCTCACCTTTCCGTGTGGTGGCAGGTGCAGCCCAGTCCAGTTTATAAAGAATCTTATTTGTGGTTGGCACAGTCAAAAGGCCAGCACCTGCCAGCCGTTGGCATCCCAATGCCTTTGATGTTTTTTGTCCATGGAGTGATGCTCTTTGCCTTTGGACAACTGCCTTCACCTAGACAATTTAGTGTGTCTACAGACTGGGGGAGCTACCCCCTGAGTCTACACTCTCACAACACGGTTGGCTTCAGTGAGTGAAATACCTGTAGCTGTGCTTTTTGCTACCTCCAGGCACATCTCCATTCCAAAGTATTTTTCAGGCCGGGTGTGGTGGCACATGCTTGTAATCTCAGTACTTGGGAGGCTGAGACAGGAGGATTGCGAGTTTGCAGCCAGCCTCAGCTACTTAGTGAGACCCTCCGCAACTTAGCAAGACCCTGTTTCAAAATAAAGAATAAAAAATAGGGCTGGGGGTGTAGCTCGGAGGTAGAATGCCCCTGGGTTCAATCCCCAGTACTGCCCAAAACAAAAAATAAAAAAACAAAGTATTTTTCAGCATGTGTTTCTTGAATACTCCTCTAGATCTGGGTCTTAAAAGAAGGGGTTCAGCTAGATCAATTCAAAGGCATCTTTGCAGTTCTCAGATTCAGCAGCTCATTGTCTGATACTGTTGTTCCCAGTCCATGGTTATCAGCATGCTATCAAGGAGTTTCATGAATGCTGGGCTGCTGAAGGGATATATGCAAACCTCAGACTAGTGTCTGCTCCTAAAGCAAGCTGTGAACTCTCTTGCCACAGAGTGCCATAACTGCAAGATGTCATGGAACTTAAAGCTGTTAGTCATTTCCTCCTGTGATATGTTGTCTTTATGCTGTAGCCCACACAATGGTCACTAGAGCTGTTACTCCATTTTGGTTTCTTGACTGATCAGGAAAATTCTGCACCTGAGCTTCTGCTTATATAGCCAGGCTTATTGGCTATAGACACGTTAGCCTTGTAGGTTTTTCTTAGATTGTGGTTAATATTTATGGTCGAATGAATAGCATAGTCAGAATGTTTATTCCTTTGGTCCTATGTGTTTTTCTTGGGGGTTTTAGAGTCCTGGGAGCAGAATAGATTGGGCCTTGGAGGCTGACCTCTCACAACTTTTCTTTGTCACCATTAGGACCTGGTCCCAGTGTTCCCCCGGTATATGGCTTAGAGGTGTCTGAGGTCTCGAAGTGGGAAGAGTCTGTTCTTGAACCTGCTCTCGATATCGTGCAAAGTTTCATCCAGGTGATTATTAATCATGGTTCAGTCTTTTGTCTGGTTTTCAGAGCTCTTTCCTTCACTTGACACTTCTGTTACTGTGTCGGGAACCAAGGCTTCTTTTCCATGGAATAAAGCAGAAGGGCCGCCTGATTTTAGATCCCTGGAGGCTGTATTTCTACTTTCACATTTAGAAAGGTTGTTGCTAAAATCTGTTCACAGCCCACCTGCTCCCCAGGGTGTGAAAAAGGAAACTTGGGAAAATCCCATTCCCTTAATATCAGAGAATTATATTCACATCTCTTTGAATTGAATGGTCCTCCTCATCCCCACTCCTTGTTTTAGGGCCACAAGCCTGCCGTCGATCCAATAAAGATGCCATTCAGTGAAACTGAGAACAAGAGAAGCTACCACATGTGTGAGCTGTGTGATCGAATCATCATTGGAGACCGCGAATGGGCAGGTAGAGTATGGCGAAGGGCATGGAGAAGTGGGTATGGGTGGGGTCACACTGACTTCCTGAAATGTAAGGTTTTTGGGAGGTTAATGCTGGAGTTTGCTTATTTGTAAAGTCAGATTCTTCTAAGAGCCTATACTCTTATTCTTTGGAGGCTTTCCCAGACTGAGGAGTTGTCCCTGTATTCTGAAATGCAAAGGAAGAGCTTCGCCCTCCAGCTCCAGCTGGAGTAGATCATTTATACCGAGAGGTCTGCGGTTAACTTTCTAGAGTTCCTTTGACTTCATAATCCTGCCTGAGAAGAGTTTCTTGGCCTTTCGTCTTTAGAACTCAGTGGGGTTAAGATAGGATTGTAAGGGAATCCAGGCAACTCATCCAAGAGACTGAAGAGGCGAAGGTATCTGGGAGGGGGCCGGAAGTGGTTACGCCTCCCGAGCACATTCTTCAGCAGCGGTGTCTCTTCAGTACTTCTCAAGGTAATTTGTCAAACTGGTGGTGGTGGCTTAAACGGTAATGAAAGACGGAAGGGCAACCGTGAGAGCCAGCCTGTCAGATGTGTATGGAGACGGTAGTGTCTGCCACCCAGGGCCACCCACCCTGAGGCTCTGCATCTCTGCTCTAGAGCCTGGTTCTGCCCTGCCGCAGTCGCCCTGCAGCCTTCTGGGATTTCTGTAGTCATCCAGCCAAAGCCCAGAAGCTTCATCACCAAGCCTTGATTTTATATGGACTTTAGAAACATGTGTTAGGCACAGTGCGCCTTCCAGTTTACCCAGCGGCTAGAACCCTTCTGTTCAGAGCACTGCTTTGCTTGAATTCTCAGAGAAGTAGATTTTTCTACCCCTATCAACTAATAGAATGATTTCGTCTATTAACTGGTAACTCTGGCAAAATGAACTCCATTGTCGGAGGCTGGGGATGGCTGTGATTGCCCAGCCAGCAGAAGAAGCCTTGATTGTCGTTGGTTTATAATGATGAAAGGGGAAGGGAAAGAGAGTGTCTGATTGTTTTGTAAAGGAAACTTAGTGGTTCGATTTGTCGAATGTCCTTCGGGGAGAGCCTTAGAGAAGCAACATTTGTGAGCCTTTGTGAGCGTAGCTGTGTAAGCCCTTCTATAGTGCCATCTGTCAAGGCCGAGCTCCCATCTCCTGCTGCCATGGAGAGCCAGTCCAGAGCCCAGTTTTTGCCTTAGGCTCTAGCTGGAGAACAAAGCGGACTTTTCTCCCCAAGTAAACTGTTCTCTGACTTCTAACCTCTTCCCTACTTTTGCTTGCTTCTGAACCCTTAGGAAGGGTGTTTTTAATATGTATAGAATTTAATCTCATCATTCCTCACTTTAGGTGTTCCCAGATAAGATTTCCTTGAAAAAGAACAGGATAGTAAAATGAGCCTGTATGGTTTAGTCAGAAGGTGAGAACTGGCTTAGGGGTGAGAGGTCAGCAATTGATATCACACAGCAGTGGCTACTCAGCTTCACCCTCAGAAGAGATGGTCAGAGAGGGTGCCCCTTGCTGTCCCTCTGGAGCATCGTACACTCGCATAATGGGAGCCTTGTGGGTTAGTCCTTCACATGGCTTATTTGACCCAGGCCTAGGGATGTTAGACCAAGAGGGGCAAAGGTGTGAGAGCGGGGCAGGAGTGGGAGAGCCACCTGTAGCGCTTGTGAGGCACAGACAAGGATTTGGACTTCTAATGTTTTCGCCTAGCTAGTTGAAATGCATCTGTTACAGGAAGCCCTATAGCATAGAGACCTGATTCTGGGAAGTGGGGTTTCTTTTTGGACCTATAGGTCTAAGCAGAAGAGTTTACCTGCTGTGCAACCTCAGACGAAATGTGAGACCTTTCTGAACTTCGGTTTCCCTCAATATAAAATGGGCAGAATAGGCCGTCCTGCAAGATTATTGTGAGGATTAGTGATGTGATCCACCTAGCAGGGAGCACTGGATAGATGGTAGGTAGCTCATTCTTGCTTGTTAAGCTAGCTAGCCCTATGACTTACTCTTCCCTTAAAAATGCTAAGCAGCTAGCCGGGCGTGGTGGCGTACGCTTGTAATCCCAGTACTTGGGAGGCTGAGACTGGAGGATCTAGGTTTGTGGCCAGCCTCAGCTACTTAGTGAGGCCTTGTTTCAAAATAAAGAATAAAAAAATAGGGCTGGGGGTGCGGCTCAGAGGTAGAATGCCCCTGGGTTCAATCCCCAGTACTGAAAAGAAAAAATGCTAAGCAGCTATACCAATACATGTGTCAGTCCTGTTATTTATTTATTTATTTATTTATTTATTTTTATGGTCCTGGGGATGGAACCCAGGGGCATTCTACCTCCAAGCTACACCCCCAGCCCTATTTTATTTTTATTTTGAAACAGAGTCTCACTAAGTTGCAGAGGGCCTCACTAAGTTACTGAGGCTGCCTGAGAACCTGTGATCCTCCTGTCTCAGCCTCCCAAGTACTGGGATTACAGGCATGTGTCACCATGCCCAGCCTGTTATTTATTATTAAAGACAAAGATTATGTAGTTAAATTTCATTGCTTTAAAGGTTTATTCTAGAAAATCCTAATAAGTTTTTTTATTTGTTTGTTTGGTTTTGTCTTATCAGCACATACAAAATCCAAAACCCACTTGTATCAACTGAAGAAAAGAAGAAGATTGGACTCAGATGCTGCCAATACCATACAAAGCCAGAGCATTTCCCCAGCCTGCGATGAAGAACGTAAAGAGAAGGAATCCCCAGGGCAGAATGATCAAGAGCTGAAATGCAGCATTTAAGAGACATGTCCAGTGGCCTTTGCAAAGGTGGTGGGGGGGTCCAGTTGAGGAGGGAGGAGTATGTCTGTCTCCTGTGTCTGGGCTGAGGAGGGCTATGCAGGAAGCCCCACCATTTTCTTCCATTCAGTGGTGTGGTTTTAAAGTCTTGTGTTCTCTGTAATGGAAACAGCAGTTCTTTCAGCTCCTTGTGTGGCTGTTGTGTCTGGTAATGATGTAGTTCAGAGTGGGATCTTTTTTTTCTTTGAACCTTAAAGGTTCTATTTTAAAGAGAGGCACAGATTGCACATTTTTCTACTTGAAGATCTTTTTAGTGGTGAATACCGGGATTCACTACATCCCTTAAAAGAAGTTTTTTATCCCTGACACTGGCTAAAAATATCTAATTTCCAGATGCTTTTGTAGATGACTGAGGTATTGTGAGCCACAAATCAAGAGTTCTGGACTTGAGGAACGGCAGGGAAGGACCAGCCCTAGTAAGATGATTAAGTGAACCAAACCACTTCTTGGAATCCTACAGAGAAGGAGGGAATCAGACTGAGGTGGTCGTGACCTGGGACTTGAAGACTGAAGACTTTGCAATCTGTTGAGCTGCTATCACTCTTTCTATTGAGTTAGAGATCTATATTTTTATTGCAAATCAAATAAAGAAAACATTTATGAGAGCCTCTTTGGTACTTAAAAATATATATATATGCATGTCCACATCTAGTTTATATATGGTATGCTGTGTTATCAAGTTGGTAGCTTTTTCTCAAATTTGACATTCTTCATGGATCGTCTATTAATTTATGTAGCAGACATATATTGAGCACTTACTATATTCCCAAAATACATCTGGAGAGGGTCTTTTATTGGAGATTTGTTATTTCCAGTTGAAGCCCGCTTTCTGGAGTGACTTAAGCTGCCAGTAGTATTAAATAAATATTTATATATAAAACATAAATTTAAGCAGTTTTAGATGTATAGTTCAGCAGCACTATAACTTTCATGGTGTTCAGTCATCGCCACTATTTCTGAAACCTTTTCATCATTCCAAACAGAACTCTGTAACCATTAAGCAATAATTCCTCACCCAGGTATATTTGTTAAGAATCTGTTATATGATGGCCTGGAATAGGCTTAAGGGAATACAGAAATGAAATATGGTTCTTGTTTTCAAGGAGCTTGTATGTATTGTATGTATATATAAGAAAACAAGGAACTTGTATGTGTTGTATGTATATATAAGCAACTAGTCTAGGTAATAGTATCAAAGACTGTAAAAGCTCAGTAGAATTTTGGTTTAGAGGGGAGAGGAAGGAATCATGGAAGGAGCATTTTCTTTTTCTTTTTTTGAAACAGTCTCGCTAAGTTGGTGAGGCTGGTCTTGAACCTGCGATCCTCCTGTCTCAGCCTTCCAAGTATTGGGATTACAGGCGTGCACCACCACACCTGGCTAGAAGGAGCATTTCTGCTGGACGTTCAGAAGCAATTCTGGGTACATGTGTTGTTACCTATGCACAGAAGACTACATAGAAGAGAAGGTAGAGTGAAAGAACTATGTAACTTTTTTTTTTTTTTTTTTTTGCAGTACTGGGGATTGAACCCAGGAGCATTCTACCTCTGAGCTACACCCCCAGCCCTATTTTTTATTCTTTTTTCTTTTTTTGAAACAGGGTCTCACTAAGTAGCTGAGGCTGACTGCAAACCTGCGATCCTCCTGTCTCAGCCTCCCAAGTACTGGGATTACAAGCGAGTGCCACCATGCCCGTCAGAACTGTATAACTTGATTGGCCTTTTATCAGTGCTGAATTTCAGAGCCTCACCACCTTTCGCTGATTTGACTCTCAAGAAGAAGTTTATTCTCTAACCAAAGAAGAAACCACCCTTGTATCTACCCCATCTTGTTCTTATGTTGTCTGACTTTCTGTTTAACTACTTCAGGGGCTAGCAGGGTGGGAAGCCACACCTTCTCCCTGTGCCTGGAGTTGAGTGCTTACTATGAGCCAAGTGGTCCAGGCACTTGAGATGTTTCCTTCTCATTCGGCCTGGGGACGGGAGGTGGTTTCCATTGGCACAAGCCAACTGGAGACGGAAGCCCAGCCTAGGAGCGCCGCTCGCAAGGGGGAGGGCTGGAATTGAGGTGAGACTGGTAGACTTGAGCTGTGAAGTGCTGTGTGAAGCTGTTTTTAGGGAAGAAGCTTAGTCTCTGAAATGCTGCTCATTCAAGTTGTTAAATATATTTTAAGGCTTAAAAAAGTCTCAACGGACAGGCAGGAAAAACTAGTTTTAATAATCCTACCTCAAAAAGCCTTTAATCCTTCCATCTGAAATACCTGGAGCAGTAACTTCTCATTGAACTTAATACTATCTTGGTAGCAATTGGAATTCAGGGATTTTTTTTACCCTCCCCCCTAAAGAAAAAGAAAAAAAATCAAAGTGCCTAGTATTTATGACGCATCTGCTGAGTTCAAGGCACTGTGTTTGAGCCCTCAGCTCATATTCTTAGAAGCTACAAATTTGGCAAGATGGAAGTCCTTCACCAGCAGTAGAGAGCCCAGGGAAGGCAGGGCGCTCACCAGGAATCTGCTGTGCGCCCAGGTCCGGGACATTGCCTGGCCGAGCTCTCCCCTCTGCCTGCTGCCCTCTGACGAGTGTAGGGAAGGAAAGTCGTTGTGTGCCTTGTGATTATCATCAGTGTAGAGATCAGAGAATCCTCCGTGCCTTCTGGTACCGATGGGGAAACTGAGGCCCAGAACGTGGATGTGCCACCGTTACATGACAAGTTGTGGCAAAGCCAGGGCAGACCTCTGGTCACCTCATCCCTGGATTAGGAACTCTTGTACAAATCTCTTTTGGTAACTGAGAAGACTGTTGAGACCAGCTTTGGGCTATTTGCTCAGCCTGGAGTGAGGATGAGGAATGCCAGTTTGCACCGTCTGGCCTCAGCTAATCCCCCGATGAGCGGAGCCCTCAGTCCAGGTGCCCAGGTCCATCAGCAGCAGTGCTATCGAAATGACTTTGGTAATTAATTCCAGCACTCACTGAGCTATAGCTTCACCTGCCTCTGTCAGTCAGTAGAAATCTTGATTAGGCTTTCGGCACTTATTGTGGTTCAGATGATGTTTTAAGCGGGCAAGAAGTATTTTGAAATCAGGGTGGGAGTCTTGGTCTTTAAAATATTTTGCTTGAAGTCAGATATTGGTGACACACGCGTGTCATCCCAGTACTTAGGAGGCTGAGATAGGAGAATTGCAGGGTGAAGGCCAGCCTCAGCGACCTAGGTTAGAGGGTACTTAATGGTTGAAGCAGAATACTTAGAGAACCATTTAGCTTTTACACTTTTATGCAACTAACTCACCAAGTTTTATACTTTCTCAGTGCTGGGGGACACTACAAAACAAAAAATACAAAAGAGCTAGGGTGTATCTTGGAGGTAGAATGCCCCTGGATTCAATCCCCAGTGCCACACAAAAAGGGGGTGGGGAGGGGATATAGCTCAGATATAGAATGCCCCTGGGTTCAATCTTCAGTAATCCCCCCAAATAAAATAAATAAAACTTTTTAAAATGTTTTGCTTTATTTTTAGGCCTAGTCAAGAAAAGAATTAATCTGTAGTCTAGGTACATGGTTTAATCCTTAATTCTTTGTACTCTTAGTCTCAGTTCCACATTTAACAAACGATTTTTCTACTTAAACAGCACACACACATACCCCCCCAAAGGGCTGGTGGTATAGCTCAGTGGTAGAGTGTTTGCATAGAATTCGTGGGTTAGATCCCCAGCACTGTAAACAAAAACCACACACACACAAGCTTTTATCAATGCAGTGAGTGATTCTGTCCTGGTTAGAGCCAGGAAGAAGTCTTGGGGTAGTAGCCCCGGGCAGGAATTTCATTATTTGGTTATCACCTACTTGGGCAGTTAGGGCTGTTTTCTAAAATGTTGGCTAACTGGTCATTTGTAAAGCTATTCTCAATATGTACAAAGGAAGGTGCAAGGTTGTGTTATTTAGGGTAAAAGGCTAAGCTGCTGTAATAAAGAGACTCAACAATACAGTGGCTTAAAGAACAAAGCAGTTGATTCTTTCCATGTACCAGCTCTGGGGAGGTAGGGGTTAGCCTTTCTGAAGAGAGCAGTCCAGGTCAGTGGGGCAGCTCTGCTCCAGATGGTCATTCGGGGACACGGGTTCCTTGTATCATGTTGCTTCTCCATCTTCTGGAGGATTGTCCTTGTCTGTGCTTGCAGCTGGGTCATCATGGTCCCAGCCAGTGGGACAGGGAGAGGGAGGAGGCCGGACACACCTGTCACCTGAAGGCCTAGACACTGCAGGGCAGGCCCAAGTCTGCTCACTTTCCATTGGCAAAAGCTAAGTCATGGCCACACCTGCCTGCCAGGGAGGCTGAGAAATGGAGTCAAGCCATGTGCCAAGAAAGAATGAATGGGAGAACAGATTTGGGTGGACAACTTGCAGTCTCCACTGAATTGATACCATGGAAAGAACACGGAATTCCAACCTCATTTAACTAATTAGCTCTGTTCGTTTGCTAGGGGCAAATCTCTATTTTCCCATCTGTGAAATTAGTGAGTCGTATGAACTGACCTCTAAAATGTTTCAAGAAGTAAAGCTTGACAAAATCCTGGCTGGTGAGATCTTAAGACAAGAATAAAAAAGAAGCATTACAGCCTGTAATCCTTGTTCTTGTGAGGCTGAGACAGGAGGATTGCCAGCCTCAGGAATTTAGTAAGGCCCTATTTTTTTTTTTTTTTTGTGGTACCGGGAATTGAACCCAGGGGCATTCTACCTCTGCGCTACGCCCCCAGCCCTATTTTTTATACTTTATTTTGAAACCGGGTCTCACAAAGTTGCGGAGGGCCTCACTAAGTAGAGAGAGAGAAAGAGACAGGGAGAGAGAGAAAGAGAGAGCTGAGGCTGGCCGTGAACCCAGATCCTCCGGTCTCCGCCTCCCAAAGTACTGGGATTACAAGTGTGTGCGTGGCTGCAGTGAGGCCCTATTTCAAAATACAAAATAAAATAGGGCTGGGGGTAGAGCTTAGAGGCAAAATACCCCTGGGTTTAATCCCCAGTACCACCAAAAAAAAAAAAAAGCAGCAGCATTACAGGGAATGTGAGACTGAGCCTTAGGGTCAGTGGCTAACACACTAAAGATGGTGGGAGGAGCCAGACGCAGTGGTGCGGGCCTGTAATACCAGCTACTGGGGTGGCTGAGGCAGGAGGATCCGGAGTTCAAGGCCAGCCTGGGCAACATGATGAGAACCCATCAAAAAAAAAAAAAAAAAAAAGATGAAGGGAATGGTGGAAAGTGTTTTGGTGGCATTATGGAACAACTGAACTAATGATAATGACTGCCTACCTCCAGTTTTTTGTTTTGTGTGGTATTGGGGATTGAAACCAGGAGCTTTTTTTTGTGTGTGTGTGGTACTGGGGATTGAACTCAGGGACATTCTACCTCTGAGCTACACCTCCAGTCCTATTATTATTATTTTTTTATTTGAAACAGGGTCTCAGTAAGTTGTAGAAGGCCTCACTAAGTTGCTGAGACTGGCCTTGAACCTGTGATTCTCCTGTCTTACCCTCTCAAGTATTGGGCTTACAAGCCTGAGCCACCATGCCCAGCTGAAACCAGGGGCTTTCTACTATGGAACTACATCCCCAGCCATTTTATCTTTTATTTATTTTTTTTTATTTATTTATTTATTTATTTATTTATTTATTTATTTATTTATTTATTTTTGTGGTACTGGGGATTGAACCCAGGGGCGTTCTACCTCCGAGCTACACCACCAGCCCTATTTTTTATTCTTTATTTTGAAACAGGGTCTCACTAAGTAGCGGAGGGCCTCACTAAGTAGCTGAGGCTGGCCGCAAACCTGGATCCTCCTGTCTCAGCCTCCCAAGTACTGGGATTACAAGCGAGCACCACCATGCCCACCTCTATTTTATCTTTTATTTTGAAATAGTATCTCACTGAGTTGCTGAGGCTTGCCTCAAACTTGCCATCCTCCTGCCTCAGCCTCCCATCTAGACTTCTTTTAAGGGGGGAAAAACCCACAATGTGTAATTTCAGCTGAACACTTTTTTAATGTTATCTATGTAATTTTTGGAAAATTGCACAAGCAGCCTCAGTTTCCTCGTGTATAAAATGTAGTTATTTTCTCCATTCCAGAGGACATCATAAGAATTGAGGTCCCTTTGTAAATAGTATATTGAGTCGACACTGTTGTGCCCAGTATAGGTATAGCTGGGCGTGGTATAAATTGGATTTATTTGCTTCATCAGAGAAAGTTTGTTAATGGTATGGTGTGAGTTCTTGAAAGTTACCCTATTGCTCCAAGCTCTGATTTAAAACTGACTAGTTTGCTGATGGCCAGAAATAGTGCCTGAGGCCTTATTTGTCACCCAGGTAGGCTCGGCTATTAGGTTTAGTTTGTTTTTTTTGAATGCATGTGATTTCTTCCAGGGGTTCGCTTATTTGCTTGAACTGTTTTCTTCACCTAGACGTCCTGTGCATCCTTCAAGGCCTTGGCTCAGATACCCTCTGCTTAGAGAACGCTTCCTGGGCTCCTCTAGGGATGCTATTTTCCCTCCCTGTGTGATCCCTAGCAGCTTATACATGGAGTATGAATATTAGCAAGTACTTATATAGCACTTGTACCAGGCAGTGTTCTAAGTGTTCTGATACATATTAACTCATTTAATCCTGACAACAGCCCTATGAGGCATGGTTGTCACAACTGTATTTTACAGCTGAGGGAATCGAGTAGAGCAGATAAGTAAGGGCAGGCTGGGATTGGAAACTAGGTTTGGAAACTAGGTTTCCAGTTTGTGTTTTGCTTGCTCATTTGCCATGGCATGTATCACTTGTAACTGTCTGTTGCTCTCATTGGATAGTAAGTTCTGCCAGGATGTGAGCTCTATTTATTTTTATTTTTATTTATTTATTTATTTATTTATTTATTGGTATGTGTGTGTGTGTGTGTGTGTGTGTGTGTGTGTTGCTGAGGATTGAACTCAGGAGCATTCTACCTCTGAGTTTACCCCCCACCAGTCCTATTTTATTTTTATTTGGAAACAGGGTCTCACTGAGTTGCTGAGAGCCTCACTAAGTTGCTGAGGCTGGCTTTGAACCTGTGATCCCCTTGTCCCCAAGTACTGCGGTTACAGGCGTGCACCACCATGCCCTGCTGTGAGTTCTAATTTAAGACTAGTGTGGAACATCCAGTAGATGCTGAGGCTAGATCTTGCAAGGCACACCTCCTAGACATGGCTACTCTTTGAGGGCTTGCTGCATGTCAGGTATTGTATGTTAAGACGTGCATACCTTATAATGTTTCCTTAAAACAAACAGACCAAGATATTATCTCCAATTTATTTTATTTACTTTTGGGGGGGTGCTAGGGATGGAACCCAGGGGCATTCTACGTCTGAGCTGCACCCTCAGCCCCCTCCCTTTTTGATACTGGGGATTGAACCCAGGGGTGTTCTACCTCCGAGCTACACCTTTTTATTTTTTATTTTAAAACCAGGTCTCCCTAAGTTATTAAGGCTGGCCTTGAACCTGCATACTCCTATCTCAGCCTCCCAAGTACTGGGATTTCAGGCGTGCACCACCACACCACGCCCGGCTTATTGTCTCCATGTTTGAGAGAGTTTAACAGTCGCTGGTACAGAGTAGATATGCAAATATTTCCTCGGTACCAGAAAGAATGCTCTGGGAGCGCGGGGATTTTTGTCCATTGTTCCCGTTTTATCCTCAGCACCTGTAAGGGCCTGCTGCTTGAAAGGCGCTCAGTGAAAGTTTTGATTTTTGTTTTTCACTTTGTCAGTCATTACGTTTTTCCAGCCTTATTGAGGTATAATTGATAAAGTTGTGTATAATTAAGGTATATGCCATGATGAGTCGATATACCTACATATTAAGAAGTGATTACTACAGTCAAATTAGGTAACACCTAGTAATTTGTTGAACAAGGATTTGAAGCCTATTTGGGCCGAGTCCAAACCCAGTCATGTAACCAGTATATATTACTCCAGTGGCATCCCTGTAGGGTTTTTATTTTTTGTTTTGAAACAGGGTCTCACTAGGTTGCTGAGAGTCTCACTACATTGCTGAGGCTGTCCTGGAACCTGCAATCCTCTTGTCTCAGCCTCCCAACTACTGGGATTACAGGTGTGCACCACCACGCCCGACCTGGCTAGGGTTTTTGAAATAGACAAATTGTTTACATCCTACCTACTTCTAAGAAGGGAACAAGGGAAGAAAAAGCACAAAGGATTCGTAAAGAACAAACTGCTTTACTACTCATGGTTACAAATAATACAAGCCCAGTTCAAACCAAGTAAAAAAGTGAATTCATAATCAGGTACTGAGGTATCTCATCAAATTCAAGGACAGGAAAGCATTGAGGCCCAGACACAACTTGAACTACCACACCTGAGGCTATGGAGACTCCCTCTCTTTGCAAGTCAGCGTACCCTTCTCTCACCACGCACGGGCTTTATTCTATATGGCGGAGACAGGGCTGCCAGTAGCACTCAAGCTTTGCCTTTCACAGCTTTGACAACTGGAGAGAGGCTGTGCCCACGCTTTCTCTGGTTGTGAGTTCAAAAGTCCCAGGACACCTCACACCCATTAGTATGGCTATTGTTAAAAAAAACACAATAACAGCCGGTCGTGGTGGTGCACGTTTGTAATCCCAGTACTTGGGAGACTGAGACAGGAGGATCGCAGGTTCGTGGCCAGCCTCAGCAACCTAGTGAGCCACTCCTCAACTGAGTGGAGACCCTGTTTCCAAATAAAAAATAAAATAGGGCTGGGGGGGTGTAGTTCAGAGGTAGAATGCCTCTGGGTTCGATCCCCAGTAACACATACATACATGCAAACACATACAACAGTAATAAGTGTTGGTGAGGATGTGGAGAACTGGAGCCCTGTGCACTGCTGGTGAGAATGGTGCAGCTGCTGTGGAAATAGTATGGTGGTTCCTCAAAAATGAAAAACATACTTGCCATATGACCTAGCTGTCCCACCTCTGAGTGCACATCTCAAAGAACTGAAAGCAGGATCTCAAAGAGATAGTTGTACACCATCTTCATAGCAAGAGCATTCACAATAGCTGTGTAGAAGTGACCCAAATGTCCCTCAAGGGATGCGTGGATAAATAAGATGTGACATACACGTAAGATGGGACTATTCAACCTTAGGAAGAGAAGTTCTGTCACATGCTATAACATGGATAAACTTGAGGACATTCTGCCAAGTGAAATAGGCCAGTCATAAGAAGATAAATACAGTATGATTCTATATATGTAAGATATTTAGAGTTTCAAATTTATGGAAACAAAATAGTATGATGGTTTCCAGGGTCCGAGGGAAGAAAGAGCAATGATGTACACTTATAAATGGTTAAGATGAGCCAGGCTTGGTGGCACGCCTGTTACTCCAGTACTTGGGAGGCTGAGACAGGAGGATTGCAGGTTGGAAGCCAGTACAGATCCTGTTTCAAAATAAAGAATAAAAAGGGCTGAGGGGTGTAGCTCAGTGGTAGATCTCCCCTGGGTTCAACTCCCACTGACACACACACACACACACACACACACAATTAAGATGGTAAATTTTATGTATTTACTACAATTTTTACAAAATCCCAGGAAAGTGATCCATTAGCCCAGCTTGGGCCCAGTGCTTACCCTGAGGCTCATCAGCCAGGCTGGGATGGATTCCTGAAAAGATAGAGCAGTTTCCATGGAAACCAAATGGCTGGAGTGGAGGTGGAGTGGTTCCCAGAAGAAGGGCATGTGGGTTGGCAGGAGGGGAGGGCAACTGGACAGACGAGCAGTGGGTAGCCACTGTGGGGTTACTGCGCGTGAGGCAGCAGACCACTTGCTTTGCTAGCAGCAGAGCTGAGCTGAAGCGAATTCCAAACTCCATGTAGGTAGCACTTGCCATCCTCTTTGTTGTCAGGTAATAATTACTCCTTACAGATTTATAGCTCAGTAAGGTTTTTACATATCTCATGAGTCCTTGCCAAAAACCTTTCAAGTAGTTTGTGCAAATGAAGAAACAGACTCATAGTATTTAAGTAATTTAATGCAAGGTTGGTGTTATTTCAGTTGTAAGGGACCAAAAGCCGGTTTGAATTAATTTAGGTGTAAAGGAAGATTTATTGGCTCATGGAGTCCAAAGAAGAGTCAAACATCTGAGTCCCCCTCCCCAAAGCGCAGCCAGGGTGCAGCTGGGTCTCTGGAACAGCCATCACCCAGGACCACACACTGCATCACTGTCTGCCCCGTTGCTCTTCTCTGCATGCTGACCTTGCTCTTCTCTCCATGCAAAGCAGCTTTTTGGAGTTGGGTACTGGGGATGGAACCCAGGGGCGTTCTACCTCTGAGCTATACCCCCAGCCCTTTTTATTTTTTATTTCGAAACAGGGTCTGGCTAAATTGCTAAGGCTGACCTTGAACCTGCAATCCTCCTTTCTCAACTTCCCAAGTACTGAGATTACGGGTGTACTCCCCCACACCCAGCTCAAAGCAGCTTTCTTCAACTGGCCACTGGAAACTTCCACACTTTGCTTCTCACAGCTTTTCCCCGCTGCAAAGCAGTGGACCCGAGCACCAGGCTAAACAACCCCAGGGAAAGACTGCGTGGAGCTGAATTCTGCTGTTCACCTGGGGTTAGCAGGCGAGCCCATCATTCCTGTAGAAATGGAGGAGTATGGCGAAACTGGGGAAAAACAGTTTTCCGGAAGCAGGTGGGGATTGGATTGATGCCAAGTAGGCTAAACGTTGGATGTCCACAGCTGCAATGCAGAGTAAGGAAGTGGCAGTTTGGGGGAGCCAAGTCTTCTGCTACAGTCTTTAGTACCCCACGCTAACTACTGAGAACTTGCCCCCTCTCTGCAAGGCCCCTGGGACGGTGCATGGTCAGGTGCAAGGCTGGGGTCAGACAGTTCCCAGAGCGGGGGCGAGTGCCACCTGAAGGTGAGGCTCACAGGAAAGGCACTTAGGCTGGTGCCTCCTGCCGGAGCTTCCTCATTAATTTCACAGAGGGATATAGACTTCTATATAAATGTTATTTGTGGGTTCAAAATGTCTGTGTCCTGTTAGATCTGCATAATGAGGTGGAGTTGCACGGGAACTGGTCAGTTCCTGATGGCAGGAGAAAGTGCTAGCCCACCCTCCCCAAGCTTTTCCAATCACAATCTGTTTTTTTTTAATTGCTCTGTTGCCCAAACTGGGCTCAAGAGATCCTCCTGCCTCAGCCTCCTGAGTAGCTGGGGACTACAGACATGTGCCATTGTGCCTGGCTTGCAATAAGAATCTATAAGTGCATTTCAGAAGTAACCTTAGTGACGTTCATGGCTTTCAGTGTTTTAAGTGTCAGCGTGTAAATAAAAGGTGTATTCAGTGAGCTTCTGGTTTGTTTTCAAACTTGTTTTAGCTATGGATCCCTTTTTTCTCCCCCCAAATAAAACCATACATGAATTCCAATATATAATACAGATCAAAGTAGAGCAGCGTGGGCCTTTGGGGTGCACAGTTCTTGGGTCCCTCTGATTCAGTCTCCTCCCCTGTGGAACACACTTTGAAAACCGGTAATCTGAGTGGGCGTGGTGGCGCACGCTTGTAATCCCAGTACTTGGGAGGCAGAGACAGGAGGATCGCAAGTTTGCAGCCAGCCTCAGCAACTTAGTAAGACCCTGTTTCAAAATAAAAAATAAAATAGGGCTGAGAGTTTAGCTCTAAGGTAGAATGCCCCTGGGTTCCATCCTCAGCACCACCAAAAAGAAAAAGAAAACCACGAATCTGGATTAGCCACTTTCTACAGCAGTATGGCTGAACTGAGTCCCAGAGAGGTCGAGGCACCCACAGCAGCACAGAGTTAGTAGCAGAGCTGTGACTGGAACCTGGTTTGCGAGTACTCTTTTTACTATAAAGTGCTGTTTCTAGCTATTTTGAATGAGCCTCCAATAAAAACAAAAGTAGTTTATTTTTCTTGAGGTACATAGTAATTTGAACTGGACTAACATGAAGGCAAGTAGAGGACTTTGGGAGCCTAATGTAATAAACAGATAAGAGCTTTATAATTAGGAACATCTGTTTGTTAATGGATTCAGCAGACTTAATAAGTGCTTGCTATTCACCATCCTAGGTGCTAGAGATCAGAGAACAAGACAGTTCCTGTCTTCAAAGAGTTCAAGCCTTCCATGCTGTTTCAGGGAAGGTGATAAATGCTATAATAAAGGTGTTTAGGGAACACACATGATTTTACCTGACCCATCTGGAGGAGTCTGGGAAGGCATCTAAGAAAACATCAGTAAGCGTGATGGGAATGAGCCAGGTAGTGGAGTGTTAGCAGAGAAAACTGGTCTGTAGGAAGCAGGTCATAGAGCACCCTGTAAACCATTAATCCTGAGATAACATCAGATGTGTTTACTGGTGAGATCACTCTATGCAATGCGGAGAATGGATTCACTGGAGGCACCCTAGAGGCAGAACACAGTTAACATATTTAGTAGGTAGAGTGTGTGTGTGTGTGTGCTTGAACCCCCAGAGGCAGTCTACATCTAAGCTATACCCCCAACTTTTTTTTTTTTGAAACAGGTGTCACTAAGTTGCTGAGGCTGGCCTCAAACCTGTGATCTTCCTGTTTTAACCTCTCAAGTACTGGAATTTACAGGCATGTGCCACCATGCCCGGCTAGCAGGTAGAATTTGCAGGACTTGATGAATCGGTGGTGAAAGAGAGGAAGGGATCAAAAATGAGGCTCTGGTTTTGGACTTGAGCAGTTGGGTGGACAGGACCGCATCCTTTGGCTAAAATGGGAACACTGGAGGGAAGATGGGTTTGGGCTGAGGGTGAGTTTGGTTCAGGACTTGCTGAAATGGAGGTGGCTGCAGAGAATCCAAGTGGAAAGTACAGTAAGGAACTGGATATTCAGGTTGAGCCTGGATTGCATTCTGAGCTGGAGATAGGATCTCGAAGTCATCAGCGCTGATGGTATGTGAAGCTGTGGAAGATGAGGTCACTTGAGCAGGAGGTGTAGTGAGAAGACAAACAGTCCAGAGCAGAAACTTGAGGAACATAGACACAACGTGTCTGCAAGGTCTAGAGGGAGAGTCAGCAGGGAGGAAATTGGAGGGAGGCCACTTATCATAAGGGATGAAATGTATCTGTTGGGTGTGTGTGTGTGTGTGTGTGTGTGTGTGTGTGTGTGTGTTACTGGGGTTGAACCCAGGGACTTTTTACCTCCAAGCTACACCCCCAGCCCTTTTTATTTTTTGTTTTGTATCAGGGTCTTGCTAAATTGCTGAGGTTGGCCTCTAATCTGCAATCCTCCTGTCTCAGCCTCCCAAGTACTGGGATTATGGGTGTGCGCCATCACACCTGGCAACAGAGCTTTTCACGATGTTGTCTACAAGTGGAGATAGGGAGACCAGTTCATCCCATTTTGCCTGGGACTTACTTTCCTGGTTTAAGCACTGAAAGCCCCATGTCCTGGGAAACCCTTCAAAAGGGGCAAACCAAAGCCAGGTGTGGCGCTACACCTGTAATCCCAGTACTTGAGAGGCTGAGGTAGGAAGATCCCAGGTTTGAGGCCAGTCTCGGCAATTTAGTGAGACTGTTTCAAAATAAAAATAAATAAATGAACGAATGACTGGGGGTGTAGCTTGGAGGTAGAATGCCCCTGGATTCAATTCCCAGTGCGAAAAATGGGGTGGGGTGAAAAATAGGGAAGAGATCCAGAGAGGGCGACTTGTCGAAAGATTTGGAGTGCTGCCTACCTCAGAAGACTGGCCACAAGGAACAGAGGAAATGTAGGTGATACCTGATGGATGTTCCCATAGAGTTCAGAAGATGGTAGTATATAATTAACTTAGAACATTGCAGACATCCTGCCAACAGAATAATCTGAGGTAAGGAGGGTTTAGGAAGAGATTAAAGATGTGGCTGCTGAAATAAAACCCGCAAGCAAGAAAAAAAGGCCAGGTCCCATACAGTAGAGCAATTCAGTGAAGAAAGTGAACTTCAGATGGTCTCCCAGAACAGGAAACTGATAAACATGAGAAAATAAGAGAAAAGAGTGGGCCAGGTGTGGTGGCGCATGCCTGTAATCCCAGTACTTGGGAGACTGAGAGGAGGATTGCAGGTTTGAGACCAGCCTCAGCAGCTTAGCGAGGCCCTGTTTCAACATAAAAAGTAAAAAGAGCTGAAGGTGTATCCCAGAGGTAGAACACCCCCGGGTTCAATCCCCAGTACAATCAATCAATAAATAAATAGAAAAGAGGAATGCAGAGGGCAGAACAATGAGATTGGTTTTAGGAAATCAAAAAAAGAATGAAACCTTTTTTTGTGTGTGTGTGGTACTGGGGACTAAGCCCAAGAGCATTCTACCCCTGAGCTACATACCTAGCCTTATTTTATTTTTTATTTTGAAACAGAGTCTTGCTAAGTTGCTGAGGGTCTTGCTAAATTACTGAGGATGGCTTTCCAACCTGTGATCCTCCTGTCTCAGTCTCTCAAGTACTGGGATTACTGGGCCACCATGCCTGGCTATGAATGGAGTCTTGATTAATAATGAATAATAAGAGTAAAGACATATGCTGAGGGCATGCTGTGTCGCAAGTCCTTTCTAAGTCCTTAACGTGGGTGAACTTACTCGGGTCATAGCAGTACTATGGGATAGGTACTCACATCATCACAGTTTTGCATATGGCTAGACTGAGACAGAGAAGTGGGACGGCGTGTGCAGGTTCACACTGGCAGGAGGCAGGGAGCCTTGCTCTGGGGTGCTGGGCTGCCCTGCCTTGCCGATCTTTCAGGCCGGCATCTCAGTGTTTTCTGTTGTCTCCCAAGTGCCAGACTAGTTCTGTTGCTGGGAAAATATCAAAGAGCGAGACAGACTAGGTCCCTGCTTAAATGGAGCTTATGTTCTAATAGAGAGAGAGGGAAAATATGCATGTAAACAAACAATTAAGAGAGTTTCAGAAAGTCCTAGGAAGAAAAAACAGCAGCGGGGTAGGGAGTGATTAGTGTGTGTGTGTGTGTTGTGGTGTGTTGCTACTTCAGATGGAAAGTCAGAGAAGACCCTCGGAGGAGGTGGGATCACCTAAAGGGGAATTTTGGTTTTGGAGTTTCTTTTTTTTTTTGGTACTGGGGATGTGTGTGTGTGTGTGTGTGTGTGTGTGTGTGTGTTTGTGTGTGTTGCTTAGGATTGAACCCAGGGACATTCTACTTCCAAGCTACACCCCCAGCCCTATTTCATTTTTTATTTAGAAACAGGTTAAGTTGCTGACAGCCTCACTAAGTTTCTGGGGCTGGCTTTGAACCTGTGATCCTCCTGTCTCAGCCTCCCAAGTGTTGGGATTATAGGTGTGCGCCACCATGACCAGCTGGTACTAAGGATTGAACCCAGTGGTATTCTACCTCTGAACTACACCCCCAGATTTTTATTTTTTTTAATTTTGAAACAGGGTGTCACTAAGTGGCTGAGGCTGGTCTTGAACCTGCAATCCTCTTGTCTCAGCCTCCCAAGTACTGGGATTCCAGGCGTGTGCCACCACGCCTGGTTTGTATTGGGTATTCTGTGGCGTCAGCCATACAACAGGAGGGAGCAGAGGAAACAGCACGTGCGGAGGCGCTGAGCTGGGAACGATCTTGGCATAGTCAAGCACTAGAAAGCAGGCCAGTGTGGCCGTGCAGTGTGAATGGGGATTACAAAAGCCCAAGTCCGAGAAGTAGCTAGGAGCTGGAGCAGCGCGAGCCTGGTTGGCTGTAGTAAGGATTGAAGATTTTATTCTAATTGCAACAGAAGGAGTTGAAGAATTTTTTTAGCTTGTGTGTTTGCCTAGCAGAAGAATATGATCTGACTTACAAGTTAAAAGAAGAGTCTGGGTGCAGCATGGAAAATGGGCTATATACGTGTAAAAGGGAGGGCTGGGATGCAGCTCAGTGGTAGAGCGTTTGCTGAGCCTGTGCAAGGCTCTGGGTGCAGTCACCAGCACTGCAAAATAAATAAACAAATAAAAAATTAAAAAGGTATAATAAGCATGTGGAATGTGGGAGCCAGAAAAAGTTTAACGGGAAGTTCTGGCTGGAACCAGGGCCTAGAGCTCAGAAGTTTTGCATGGTTAATGTTCATAGTTTCTCTGCCTTGGGGCGCCCTCTCAGTTTATTTTATCACATTCACTAACTTACATAGAGATGAAGGGTCTTCCCGTGGAAAAGGGGATCGGAATTGGCACAAAACCCTTAGAGAACAGGCTTCCCTCTTGGGTCCCAATATGTTAGATCAGTGAGGACCAACAGGCGGGGGCCAGTCAGACTCCCTCCCCCAGGAGCTGCTACTTGCAACTTAGTCTAAGCTGGGTACACCTGAACACAGAAATACAACAACCATGTTTGGGCACATACACAAAATAAATATTTGTTGTATGAATACTGTCCTGCAAAACAGAGAAGACTGCTCTGCAGAGGAGAAACAAAGCCAATGTGGGAGTGAAGCCCAGACAAAGGAAGAGAGCGAGATAAAGGGCTTCCTGTTGACAAGGGCCAGCTCCCTCCTGCCGCTCCTGAGGCCCAGCGTGCTTCCTTGGGTTTCTGAGATACCTCTGTTTCTTTACAAGATATTCCCATTTTTGCCGAGTGGATTTCTCTTCTGTGCCTCCCCAGGATCCTTGTTCCAGGGTGCGCACGTGTACAACTCCCATCCTTCGTGGCTCACTGCTGTCCTCTGGGGCGGGTGGCGCCCTCACTTTCCACAGCCTTGCCAACTTGGGCTTGGTTACCTATTTTTGTTTCTAGTTTTATGGACCTATAAAGCTTTTTTTTCTCTTTGTTGGGGGGTACTGAAGATTGAACTCAGGGTGTTACGGTGGGAGCGGCGCTGTGGGCTCTTTCCCTTTAATTCAGATCAGATCGTCTGAAGAGAGGAATTAAAACTAACAGGTGGCTCAGTTGCAGCTTTAACAAAATTTTATTACAAAGTCAGTAGGAAATAGAAAAAAAAAAAAAGAGGAAAAAGCAGCGTGCCTGGAAGACCCACTGGAAAGCCCAAAATTGGAACTCTCCCCTCCCTCCGACCCCGGCCCCTTAAATACACTTTTCACATTGGTATGGTTTTATCAGCGTTACCAAGGCAACGAGCTAGTAACTTATTTCTTAGGCATAACTTATTCCTTAGGCAGGTGGTGCCTTCTAGTCTACTAAGTGCACTTACTAAGTGCAGAGGTCAATAATCTACCTTGTTTTTACCCCTATTGTATTGGGCTGTATTGGTTGTCTATCAACTATGGGCACTTTGATATAATACACGGAGTTTGCCTTTTTTGTACTGAGGCCGGGTTTCAAAGAATAGGAGGGAAACAGAGGCACTGATTACAGCCGGTGTGGCTGTGTGTAATCTCTAAGAGCAAGGCATAAGGCCCTTGCTATCTTTACGGTTTTAAAATGTGCTAGGCAAAGTCGCTGTGATCTTTAGGGCCATAACTGCTTCTATGATGCTCTTAAGTCTCCACGTGCTTCTAAGACTAGAGACTTCAATTGTCTTCACATTCTTACTATGGGTTAATCATTTAGAACAAAGGGGCAGAAGAAGAAGGGAGGGGGAGCTCTGGGAATGTTAACAGAGCTACCGCCTCTCCCTGCCTGAATGACTGCCTTTTACATTTTACTAGAAATTAATATCAGAGCAATTTTCCCAAACTGGCATGCAGGGGTGCTCTACCACTGAGCTACACCCCCAGCCCTTTTTATTTTGAAACTAGGTCTCACTAACTGGCTAACGCTGGCCTCGAACTTGCTATCCTCCCATCTCAACCTCCCAAGTACTGGGATTATGGGCATGCACCACCATGCCCAGCTTTTTTTTTTTTTTAATGTGGCTTTTACCCCATGCACTTTGCATTCAGTGTTTGAATAGTCAGTTTGGCCCATGTGAGACTCCACTAAGATGTCTGCTGCTGTCAGAAACTCCCTGGTGCTGTCCACAGGTATAGCTTGAGTTAAATCGACTTATGAATGGACCTGTGGGCGAGGGCAGCCCTTCAGGAGCCAGTAGAGTTCATCAAGGAGCAACTGGCCTACTTGGACCTCTGGCTTAATGGGCTTCCCCGAAGGCCCTGGCAGGCGAGGCTGGCCTTAACGCACTAGGTATTGCCTTGGAAGTCATTTTGGCTTCTACTATATGGAATAAGTCTTCTACTCACAGCCGCAGAGAAGTGTGGCTAGGACTGGGGCTTAGGTGCTCCCCTGCTGTATTTAGGAGAGACTCTCCCCCACCCCGCCATCCATTCACAGATTGAGCTGAAAAGGCCCCGTGTCCCTGGCCACAAACGCATCCCAGTAGTGTTCAGACCAGAGCCCACGCATTCCAGCCGCATCCAGGCTCCATCAGACTTGCTGAGTCCAAGACACACCATGCCCACATTGCCCCCCTGGTCCTGATTATAACAGTCTCATCACCCAAGCCAGAATCCTGGCCATCATCCTCACTCTTTCTGTGACTCCTCCCTTTCCTTCTTTAATAACTACCTGGTCACAAGATCTTGTGTGTGTGTGTGTGTTACTGGGGATTGAACCCATGGACATTCGTACCTCTGAGCTACACTACCAGCCCTATTTTATTTTTGATTTTGAAACAGGGTCTAAGTTGCAGAGGACCTCACTAAGTAGCTGAGGCTGGCTGCGAACCTGAGATCCTCCTGTCTCAGCCTCCCAAGTACTGGGATTACAAGTGTGCGCCACCATGCCCAACTGACAAGATTTTAACTAACTGTATTAGTTGCCTATTGACTATGTAACAAATAATTACTTTGTGGCTTAAAACATCATGGATTTATTTATTATTTTCCAGTTTTGATGATCAGAAATCTGAAAGTTTAGTGCCGTGCATGGTGGCGCACGCTTGTAATCCCAGTACTTTGGGAGGCGGAGACCGGAGGATCCGGGTTCACAGCCAGCCTCAGCTCTCTCTCTCTCTCCCTGTCTCTCTCTCTCTCTCTCTCTCTCTACTTAGTGAGGCCCTCCGCAACTTCGTGAGACCCGGTTTCAAAATAAAGTATAAAAAATAGGGCTGGGGGTGTAGCGCGGAGGTAGAACGCCCCTGGGTTCAATCCCTGGTACTGCGAAAAAAAAAAAATCTGAAAGTTTTATCCTTCTGGAGGCCTGAGGGTAGGATCTGTTCCTGCCCTTCCAGCTTCCAGAGGCCTCTGCATTCCTTGCTTGGAGTTTCATCGCTTCAGTCTCTGCTTCTGTTGTCCCGGGCCTTCGTCCTCCCTCTTACTCTGATTTTCTGCCTCTCTCTGTTAAGGATCCCTGTAATTACATGGGGCCCACTTGTAAACCCTAAAATAATCTCATCTCAGGTCTTTAGTCATACCTGCAAGGTCCCTTTTCTCATATAAAATGACACAGATTCTGGGGATTAGAACGTGGACATCTTTGAGGACGCCTTTCACATCATCCTACCCACATGACCTTCCTGGAACACATCGGTTCCGCTGGTCACTGTGCTTCAGGCCAGGTCGCCTCTCACCTGGGCTATTCCAACAGCCTCCTGGTTGGTTTCAGCCTCCAGTCCTGCCCCTCCCATCCATTGTGCTCCGATTGCATCTTCTCTCTATAGACAAGGGGTTTTTCCTAACTCCCCCCCCCTTTTTTTTTTTTTTGCAGTACCAGGGATTGAACGCAGGGGCGTTCTACCTCCGCGCTACACCCCCGGCCCTATTTTTTATACTTTATTTTGAGACCAGGTCTCACGAAGTTGCGGAGGGCCTCACTAAATAGAGAGAGAGAGACAGGGAGAGAGAGAGAGACAGGGAGAGAGAGAGAGTGCTGAGGCTGGCTGCGAACCCGGATCCTCTGGTCTCCACCTCCCAAAGTACTGGGATTACAAGCGTGCGCCACCACGCCCGGCTAACTCCCCTTTGCTGTCAGGAGCCCGCCTGCACTCTTGAGATGTCTTGCACACTCTTCTGAGTTCTCTCTTCTGCTCACTCCTTCAGTTGAATCTCTCACCAGCCATACAAAGCTACTTTAAGGCCTCAAGACAGGGCACTGTGGGATCCATCCATCCATCCATCCATCCATCCATCCATCCATCCATTTATTGGTACTGGGGTGCCAATTTATTAAACCCAGAGTGCTTACCACTGAGCTACATCCTCACGCCTTTTTTAAACTTTATTTTGAGACAGGATCTCACTAAGTTGCTCAGGCTGGCCTTAAACTTGGATCCTCCTGCCTCAGCCTCCTGGGTCGCTGGGATCACAGGCAGCGCCACCGCACCCAGCGGCAGTGTGGGTTCTAGGGCTTCTGAGGTCGCACCTCTCAGGCTTGAATCCCAGCTCTACCGTGCCAAATAGGAACCCTTGGGCCAGTAACTTACTTTCACTATGTTACTGTGCTTTACTTTCAGTATGTTGAAAATATGGCTTATTTCTCTGTACTTACTGAGGCAGTGCTTGGCACTTAGTTAGCTTTTCCTACTTCACTCCCTGTTCCTTCAGCCCCAGTGCTGCTGTCTGGAATGTTCTCCCCACAGCCCTGCTTCCTTGTGCATTTTGTCCCATCCCTTCCAGGCCCCGCTCATGTGTCACCTCCTCTGCATGGGCCTCCCTGCTATCCTCTCCGCTGAGTGGTGGCTTTCTTCTCTGGAGCTCTTGAACTGTGGGAACTCTGTGTCCAACCCAACGAGAGACCCTAGCACATTGTGTTTACAATCATTTGATTAGGCGTGTAGGAGGAAAACATTTTGAAATATTAATATTTGTGCTTTTTCTTTTCAATGCTTCCTTGTATGTGCCTGTCCCCCTGGTCAGCCAGAGGCATTCGCTTTGCTTTTAATAAGTGGTATTTTGAGGCTGGGGATGTGCTCAGTAATAGAGTGCTTGCCTAGCACTCTGGGCTTACAGCCCCAGCACTGCAAAAACAAACAAATAAATAAATGAAGCAAAGGTGTAGCGTTTGTATAGCAAGAATGTAAAAAGAAAGAAAGAAAAACTATGTTTAGTTTTTCAACCCAGGGGCATTCTACCTCCGAGCTACACCTCTAGCCCTTTCCTTAGTTTTTGTTTTGAAACAGGGTCTCACTAGGTTGCTGAGAGTCTCCCTAAATTGTTGAGTCTGGTCTCCAACCTGTGATCCTCCTGTCTCAATCTCCCAAGTACTGGCATTATAGGCGTGCTCTACTATGCCTTGCCCAAACTAGGTTTAATATGGGCACCCCCATGAATAGTTTTGAAAGCCATGTACAAGGCTTTATAGACTAAAGGGATTTTGAGAACCCAAAGAGATGTCTCTGAAGAAAACAGAGTGTCCAGTTTATGACTTAGTAGACCAGAAAGGTCGTGGAAAGGTAGCTGGTCAATCTTGCGCACAGGGAAGCTGATCCAGGTGACTTGGGCTGGGAACAGGGACAGGAGTTGGTTTTTGTTTTTTGGGGTATTTTTTGGTACTGGAGATTGAACCCAGGGCATTCTACCTCCAAGCTATAGCCTCAGCCCTTTTTATTTTTTATTTTGAAACAGGGTCTCGCTAAGTTGCTGAGGCTGGTCTCGAACCTGCGATCCTCCAGTCCCTGCCTCTCAAATACTGGGATTATAGGCGTGCACCACCACACCCAGCTTCAGGAGTTGCTTTTGGAAGAGATCAGAGCAGTAGTCTGAGATGGAAGCAAAGATGTTGCGAGGAGCGAAGTCAGCATTGAGGTTGCGGCAGCAGGACCAGCTGCATTATGGTAGCCAGGGCATATGGGCAACTAGCCATGGCCTCAAGGTACTGCTGTCACCTCCACTGAGGGGCCAGTCGCTGCTGTGCTCCTCGCCTGCTGGTTACATCCTCTGTCAGCTGCCATCACCGCTCTGGAGTCACCCAGCACAAGCGAAGCCCACCAGAGCCACACCCCATGGGTGCCGCATCCTATGGACACTCGCTTTTCCTAACAGTTCAGGAATCCTGGAAGCCTCATCGTGCAGAGGGTGGGGTCTGGACACTGCCAATCTGGGAAAAAGGTCCCCTGCACTTGACTTGGGAGGAACTGGGCAGTGAGGCTGATCCCTCTCACATGACCACACCGAGCCACTGGGAGGGAAGCAAGCCCGGAGTTGGGGGCATCTCTACTCCATACACAAGGCTGGTGCTCTGTAGATAATTACTATATTGAACGAATGAATGAAAACCACAGTCTGGTCAGGAAGATAGGTACATAAACAAGTAATTATAATGCAACCTAAGCGCTGTGATAAAGGACCGTAGAAATCAGTGCGTGAACAGGAGCAGAAAGGGGACTTCCCATGGCAATGCCAAGACTGGTGTGCCAGGCTCTTGACCCCCATTCCGGAGCACCACTGGGTGCTCATGGGGATGCCTGCCCGGTCCGTGCTCTTCTAGGGTCAGCTGTAGTTGATGTGCTCTTGATGAGTGATCTGAATTGATCAGTGGGTTCTTCCTCCCATGATTTTGCTGTGAAGATTCAGAGATGCTGGTCTATATTAGTCTGTTTTCCATTACTATAACATAATGCTTGAGGCTGGATAATTTCTAAAGAAAAGTTTATTTAGCTCACAGTTCTGGAGGTCTAAGAGCACAGTACCAGCTTGTTCTTGGCTCTGGTGAAGGACTAATGGAGGACAGTGTCACAGGGACAAGAGCGTGTGCGAGAAGAGAAAACACAGCGAGACAGGAAGCCAGAGAGCCGGGAGAGGCCAGTCCTGCTGTTTCTAACATTCCTCTCGCGAGCACTAACCAGGGTCCCATGAGAACCACATCTGTTCCAATCACTATGCTCAAGGCCCAAACTCACTGCTGCCCTGGACCAAGCGCTCAGCACATGAACCGTTGGGGCCGCTCAAACGTAGCAGGGCCCGTTTCTGCCAGTCCCCTGGCCCAACAGCTGAGAGCTGGCTGTGTTTTGTCGCGTGCTCATAGACGTGGAGGAAGTAGAGAGGGACAAAAGTGAAGCAGAAGTGCGGAACGAAGGTGAACAGGAGACGGCGAGGCCCCGAGAGGGAGAGACGTGTTGAAGATCCTGGGTCAGTGGCTTTTTTTTTTTTTTTTGCGGTACCGGGGATTGAATCCAGGGGTGTTCTACCTCTGCGCTACGCCCCTGGCCCTATTTTTTATACTTTATTTTGAAACCGGGTCTCACGAAGTTGCAGAGGGCCTCACTAAGTAGAGAGAGAGAGAGAGCCAAGGCTGGCCGTGAACCCGGATCCTCCAGTCTCTGCCTCCCAAAGTACTGGATTACAAGCGTGCGCCACCACGCCCGGCTGGTCAGTGGCTTTTAAGATCCTGGTTCTCATTCCTCTTGAGCCTGGTTGCACCCTACTCTTAGGTTCCATGTGACACCTCTCAAGACTTATTATTAAATTCCCTTTTTTGCTTAAGCTTCCCCAAGTGAGTTTCTGTTCTGTGCAACCAAGAGTCTGTGTGTGTGTGTGTATGTGTGTGTGTGTGTGTGTGTGTGTATGTGTGTGTGTGTGTGTGTGTTATTCAGGATTGAACCCAGGGGCATTCTACCTCTGAGTTATACCCCCAGCCCTATTTATTTATTTATTTATTTATTTATTTATTTATTTATTTATCTGTTTGTACTGGGGATTGAACCCAAGGGCATTCTACCTCTGAGCTACACCCCAGTCCTATCTTTTATTCTTTATTTTGAAACAGGGTCTCACTAAGTTGTGGAGGGCCTCACTAAGTAGCTGAGGCTGGCCATGAACCTGTGATCCTCCTGTCTCAGCCTCCCAAGTACTAGGATTACAAGCGTGTACCAGCACGCCTGGCTATTTTTTATTATTGAAACAGAGTCTCACTAAATTGCAGAGGGTCTTGCTAAGTTGCTGAGGCTGGTCTCGAACCTATGATCCTCCTGTCTCAGCCTCCCAAGTACTGGGATCACAGACGTGTGCACCACCCCTGGGCAACCGAGAGTCTTGATTAACAGTCTCCTCACGGATGTCACCATCACAATCACAACAAACACTTCCACAGCTCTTACTATGTCCCAAGATTTTGTTCTGAGAGCTTTACGTGTGGTAACTTGTTCAATCCTCACAACAGTCCTATGAGGTGGATTCAACTATCATCCCCACTTTTCAGGTGTGGAAACATAGCAGAGAGAGGCGACATGACCTGTCCGTGCCCTACAGCTAGTAAGTGGTGGGACTCAAAGCTAGATAGAACCCATATCCAGTACCGCAGTTTTATCACATTTTGTTGAGTAAGACTTCGTGTTTTTAAGCCATTCCCCTGGAGGAATGCAGTGTTAAATGCCAGACACCACGAGGAATCTGGGTTGCATCCCTTCTCCTGTCCAGGCTCAGGGACCCTGCCAGAGTCCTGGGCTGGGGCGGGCCGGGAGCCCGGGCGACTCTGGTTGCCCCGCAGGTCCTGCCTCTGTTTTGCCGGGCCTGGCAGAGGAAGCGCGGGAAGGAGCTGCTGAGCCAGGTACAGGGCTCGGCGGCAAAGCTACTTGTGTGGCGGGAGGCCAGAGCCGCGCCTTGGCACCTGGCAGGCAGCCCAGCTCCGGCGTTGAGAAAATACCTGGTACAAAGGAGTCGTCCCGCCACACTGGCCGCCTCTTCTTGTCCTTACAGCTCCTCAGCTGAGGAATCTGACCTCCAGGCCAGGCCAGGCTAGGTCCTTACATGGCCTCTGGAGGCAGAGAGTCCTCGATGCGATGCCCAGCCTGGAACACCTTCCTGGTGGCTCCAGGTGGGCACCTCAGAGGGAAGCCCGATGTTACCCACACTGCATGGATTCCAGCCTGGTTTCTACCTGGTAACTCTCTGGGGCTTCCTGAGCTTCTAATCACTGCCGTCCTCCCCTAGGGCATTCAGGTCTGGTGGCTTCTCTGCTCTGGGCCCTGGAGTCCCCCTGGCAGGATGCCCACCTTGCAGCAATGGGCTGTCCAAGGTGCAGATGGAACAGATGTGGGCCAGTGGTGGAGAAGTAGAGGCCTTGCAGACATGATCATAGGTGGACATTTAGGACCGTAAACTGGACTGGGGACCTGGGACAATGAAAAGGGGGAGGCCTTTGGGACTTGGATGGTTTGGGGTGTTCTCGGGGGGCGTATTAGGAACAGAGCACAAGAAGCTCTGCTGAGGGGAGGTCCAGCCTCCAGAGGGAGTAACCTCTCCCTGATCCCTTCGCTCCATCTGAGCAAGGCCTCAGGGGCTTGCAGCCAAACAAGGAACCATCTCACTGCAGCTCAGAGCAGCATCAAGCCCTACTCCAACCCTGCACTGCAGGGCCTGTGTGGGGCCCACTGTGGCTCAGAAGCAGCAGCTGTTTCCTCTAGGTGGCCGCAGCCCCTGGAGGGCCCCCAGCGGGGCCAAGTGGGGCAGGGCGTGGAGCTGAACTTCGCCCGGCACTTGCCTCTCATGTGCATGGTGCTATGCACACCCATCTTGTATAGTCCTGTGCAGGGACAGGGGCCCTAAAACATGACCTTGGGCCCCAGATCCCCAGTCAAACCTGGCCTCTGACCTGGATACTCCCAAAGCCAAACAAAAAGTCAATCTGGAGGTGGCCCCTTTTTGCTGGCCCAAAGCAACTTTAGACAGCAAGGTAAGGACTCAGGAGGGATTCCCTAGAGGCAGCTCTCAGCACCATCAGTGGGCACCTTCATCCCAGCAGAACCCCTGGCCCGCAGCAGCCGCCGGCTGAGGGAGCGCCCATCCCCGGGGCTGCCTCGAGGCTATCCTGAGAGCGGGATGCTCCCCAGGGGTGCACTGACCTCCAGTGTGTGAAGTCAGCAAGCCCTGGTTACAAAGGGGCACCACAAACCATACTCTCGGGCCTGGCCTTCTGTGCCCTGGGGTCACTGCTCGGTGCCCAGATCCAGGGACTCTGCAGGCTCCAGGCCTCCGTTTCTGTTCATTCTACTCTCTCTCGTTCACCTTGGGGTCCAGGGCATGGCATCCAGCGCCCACCACAGGACCAGGCTCAGAGCGCAGCCTTAAAGACGCTCATCCCAGGAGCCAGGGAGAGGAGGAGGGAGGCCCTCCTGAGGCAGCGCTGGGCCTGGGCTCCTTGAGTCTCCAGCTCTGCCTCTCGCTGGCTGGGGGACTCAGAGCCTCCCCTTCTCCCTGTGAAGCAGACACGGGAGACACACTTGTCGGAACTTCCTCTGTGTCTGGTGCTCTGCATTTCTCCTCCCCATGGTCCCTGAGGGAGGCACTCCCCTGTCCCGCAGGCAACTCGGTCATGATGCACCTCGCCCAGGAGGTGGAGCTGGACCCTCTCAGTGTGCGAGGCAGTGTGGGTTGCGTGGAGCCGCCGTGTCTGTGGAGTTCATGGCTGGGCTCGGAGCCCAGGCCCCCAGGTGCCCAGGGCAAGCTGAGTCCATGCTCGGGGCAAAGCTGCAGGCAGACTGGAGGCCTGGGCTCTGGCCGCACTTTTGCCCTGGACCGGCTCTGCCACCTGGGCCAGCCACGATCCATCCCTGGGCCTCAGTTTACCCTATGGAAAAGTGAGAACTAGAGGGCCAGACCCCTTCATCCAGATCTCTCACCCCAAAGAAAGACGAAGGGAAGTTCAGGAAAACGTGGGTCGGCCAGAATTCCCGGCGTCGTTCTGCCCCCTGGTGGACACTGGCAGCCTAGCAGCCAGGGGGCGACGACCCGCTGAACAGAGTGGCTGACTCCCAGGGACTTGGGGACTGGCTGTGTGACCTCTGCCAAGGCTCCCACCCCTCTATTAAATGGAGATGATAGGAGTAGCAACATCATCAGATGCCGAGAGGGTCAAGGACTATAACAAACCTGAGCCATTTGCTACTGAGCCATGGTGTAGACAGTGCTCCAGTAAGTGTTACCCCACTGCCTTCCTCTTCCTGAACCCCCAGTCCCTGCCGTCACTAGGCCCTGCTGGGTCTCACTTTTCTCACAGCCACCCTACCCAGCTCCAAGTAGGAGCACCACCATCTCTCCTCCAAGCTGTACCACCTTCTCCCCAATCCCTCCAGTCTCTGGAGTCTCTGCAGGTCCCCCAGCCTGCCTGCCTTACCAGACCAGCCCTGCAAATGCCCATCTCAGATGGCCGTCCAAGCCCTCCGCCAGCCCTCAGGGGCCTGCCCACCTCTGCAGCCTCCTCCTGAGCCTTTCTGCTTTGTGGATTCTGACCACACTCCGCCCCCAGCCTCCCCACCCAGCGTTCTGCCTTCCAGGCAAGCTCATTGAAAGGCGACTTCACCCATCCTTCCAGGGTCTTGCACATGTAAGCAAGCTCACCAGTTTATCATTATCCTCAAAAGATCTCATCGCTGCTTCTTATAGTTTAGTATCTACTGAGCTTCTATCTTTTTGTGTGTGTGTATGGTACTAGGGATTGAACCCAGGGGCATCCTACCTGTGAGATACACCCCCAACATCTCCAGCCCTTTTTTTTTATTTTTTGTTTTGAAACTGGGTCTCACTAGGTTACCGAGAGTCTTGTTACTTGCTGAGGCTGTCCTTGAACTTGCGATCCTCCTGTCTCAGCCTCCCTAGTACTAGGATTAGATGTGTGCCACCATGCCAGGCTGCTTCTTTTCTTAAGTACAATAAATGCAGTGCTTTGACATTTATACCTTTAATATTTATAATAAAACATTAAAAACAAACGGCAAAATGAAGGCAAAAGTAATTGCAATAGTTTTTTTTTAAAAATATCATAAATATGAGCCAGGCGTGGTGGTACATGCCTATAATACTAGTACTTGGGAGGTTAAGACAGGAGAATTCTAGGTTCAAGTCCAGCCTGAGCAACACAGGGAGGCTCCCAGCCACTTAGTGAGACCCTGTTTCAAAATAGAAAATAAAATAGGGCTTAGGGTGTAGCTCAGAGGTAGAATGCCCTGGGTTCAATCCCCAGTACAACAACAACAACAAAAATCATAAATGTGAACCTTTTCTTTCTTGTAGGAAGAGGAGGAAAGAATAAACAACAATAATAATGAATTACAGCCTGGGATATCTTTTATTACTATGCCAGAAATCTGAAGAGCCTAGAATATTTATTGATAATATGCAAGAATCAGTACAAAATAAATTATATGTCTGGAATAAAAAAATGTATAGGAAGCCGGGCATGGTGGCACACGCTTGTAATCCCAGTACTTGGGAGGCTGAGACTGGAGGATCTGGGTTCCTGGCCAGCCTCAGCTACTTAGTGAGGCCCTCTGCAACTCAGTGAGACCCTATTTCAAAATAAAGAATAAAAAATAGGGCTGGGGGTGCAGCTCAGAGGTAGAACACCCCTGGGTTCAATCCCCAGTACCGCAAAAAAAAAAAAAGTATAGACTTCTCCTTCAGGTAGCAATTGACTAGAAAAGCTGGAGAATATAACTTAAAAATTATCCTGCTTAGCTGGACATGGTGGCGCATGCCTGTAATCCCAGTACTTGGGAAGCTGAGGCAGGAGGATCGCAGGTGTGAGGTTAGCCTTAGCAATTTAGCAAGACCCTCAGCAACTTAGTGAGACCCTGTTTCAAAATAAAAAATAAAAAGGGTTAAGGGTGTAGCTCAGAGGTAGAATGGCCCTGAGTTCAATCTCCAATACCAAAAAAAATCCTGTTTAACAGCTGTGGGATTAAAATATATCCCCAAATTCATTGATACTCTTCATGAGACAGTCTAATTCCCCTTCCCTTTCGTGTGAGCTGGACTTCATGACTTGCTTCTTTTTTGTGTGTGTGTGGTACTGGGGATTGAACCCAGGGGCATTCTACCTCCGAGCTACACCCCCGGCCCTATTTTTTATTCTTTATTTTGAAACAGGGTCTCACTAAGTTGCGGAGGGCCTCACTAAGTAGCTGATGCTGGCCGTGAACCTGCGATCCTCCTATCTCAGCCTCCCAAGTACTGGGATTACAAGCGCGCGCCACCACGCCCGGCTAGGACTTGCTTCTAATGAAGAGAATCAAGTGGAATGATGGTAAGCCACTGGGTCATTAGAGCTGTGGAGGCCTCCTCCTTGCCCTGTCTCCTAGGTTACTCACTCAGGAGGAGCCAGCTGCCCTGTTCTGAGGACAGTCAAGCAGCCCTAGAGGAGAGGAGAGATCTAGGTGGAGAAACGGAAGCCCCCAAGCAGTAGCCAGCAGTGTTTTCCCAGGCGGGGTGCGCCATCTTGGCAGCAGGTCCTCCAGCTCCAGTCCAGCCTTCAGATGACTGCAACCCTGGCTGAGTCCTGGCCGAACCTCAGGAGACACCCTGAGCCAGAGCCACCCAGTGAGCCACGCCTGGACCCTAACGCTCAGACTCTGTGCCAAATAATAAATGTGCATTATTTAAGCTGCTAAATTTGCTAGTAATTTGTTATTCAGCAGTAGGTAGCTAGCCTAAAGGCAGCGGAGCGCTGACAAGTCAATGAAGAATTACCAAGTGGGTCGGGATTGTTGTGAGAACAGGGAGGTGGGCTTCATATTTGGGGCTACTTTCTCCCTTGAGGGCAGTTTCTGAGGGGGCAGTACTGTCACAGGTGTGCCGGGTAGGTGGGAGGGACAGGGTGTGGAGTCGGGGGCAATCAAGGAAGTTTCCCTGGTGAAATCCCCCTCACTGAGTTAAGACCCTGAGGGACTAAACTCTAGGAGTATGTAAGGACGAGTGGGAAGTAGATAGATCCTCACGAGGAACGCACCTCAGCTTCATACTATCACAGCCTGGAATTGTATTAAGGTGATCCCAGACCACGCGTCTCCCCAGAGCCAGACAGAAAATTAAGTCCTCTCTTTACTTACCTCTGCAGGAAGAAGATAACACCACTCTAGGGATGAACTAGTTCCTACAAGGGATTTTGCAAATTCAATGCTGAACATGTAGCCAGGCGTGGTGGCGCACACTTGTAATCCCAGTACTTGGGAGGCTGAGACAGGAGGATTGCAGGTTTGAGGACAGCCCCAGCAACATAGCGAGACGCTCAGGAACCTGGCAAGACCCTGTTTCAAAACTAAAAAAATAAAAAGGGCTGGGGGTATAGCTTGGAGGTAGAATGCCCGTGGGTTCAATCCTCAATACCAAGTAAATAAATGAATAAATAAATAAGAAAAATAAAAAATGCTGTGCACGTGTACACACACAGACACACACAATAACCACATGAGGAGGCAAGTTAACGCGAACAAACCTGTAGAACCAATAAATAGCGAGAAAAACAGACCCTCGGGGGCTGTAGCTATTGGGATTATAGAAACAGACCTTTGAATAACTTCCTACATTCAAAGACATAAAAGGTAAGCTTGACTTTCAGCAGAGAACTGGCTTCTTATAAAAGAACCAAAAGGAAAGTGTTATGGGTTGAATTGTGTCCTCAAAAAAATTTTTTTTGAAGTCCTAATCCTCTGTACTTAGGATGTGACCTTATTTAGAGATAAGGCCACTGTTGTAATTTCTAAGCTAAAATGAGGTCATACAGGGAGTAGGGTGTGCCCTTAATCTGACATGACTGGTGTCCTTATAAAAATATGATGTTCACACACGGGGAGAAGACACCATGTGACTGTGGGGGCAGAGTTAGAGTGATGCATCTTCAAGCCAAGGAATGCCAGCAACGCCCGGACACCGGAGAGCAGCGTGGGGCAGTCTTCTGCAGAGCCGGGCACCGTGGTGCACGCCTGTAATCCTAGTACTTGGGAGGCTGAGACAGGAGGATCGCAGGTTTGAGACCAGCCTCAATAACTTAATGAGAGCCTCAGCAACTTATCAAGAACCTTCAAAGTAAAAAATAAAAAGGGCTGGGGATGTAGCTCGGAGGTAGAATGCCCCTGGGTTCAATCCCCAGCACCACAAAAAAAAAAGGAAAAAAGTTACAAATAAACCCATGTTTAAATTTAATGTGCATAAACCAAGTGCCCCAATTGAAAGATAGATATTGACTGGTTAAGAAAAAAATCATACAAACTTTACTTACAAGAGACACATGTAAAACATAAGAATGAGGCAAGATGAAAATTCCAGGGATAGTTTTTCTTTCCTCACCCTGAATGTGGTCAGCTCACCAGTCAGGAATTACTGGGTGGAGGTATGTCCAGGAATGAGAAAACTGTCCACATGGGTGTGGGATTAGCTGGAATAGGAGGAAAAACAAATAAGCAAATATATTGAGAGGAATGTGAGCCAACTTTCCTCATTGTCATAGACAGGAGTTACAAACAGGGAAATGGAGAAGGCAAAGATAAGCCCCGTGTTGTGGATTGCAATTATAGCTCTTAACATATCTAGATCAATTACAGAGAGAGATCTAGTTGCATATGTGTCTATACACACACATACATGTGTTTCCTGGTTCTGTCAGCTGAGATCGCCTAGAATCAATGATACCCTGGCAGCATTGTGCATCCTTAGCACCCAAATGGTAATTTGTAAATATGATTCTCCAGTAGGACAAGGGGTTCTTGGAGAAATGTCAGACTATTGGGCTGGAGCAAAAGTTCAAAATGAACCTGGAACATCTTTTGGTACTAGAAAATAAGGAAATGCTCAAAGAATTTTTAAGACATATCAAAGGGTACAGCTGTCAATTTGAAGAGACTAGCTAAATATGGGATCGTTTGCGCTTCAAAATAAATGGCAAGCAATGGATTGTAGTGCATTGAACAAAAAAGGAAAAAAGTATTTTTACTGATATAAATAAATTGGAGCCAGGTATGGTGGCGCACGCTTATAATCCCAGTACTTGGGAGGCTGAGACAGGAGGATCGCAGATACGAGGACAGCCTTAGCAACATAGCAACCTAGCGAGACCCTGTTTCAAAACAAATTTAAAAAAGGGCTGGGGAGCCGGGCGTGGTGGCGCACGCTTGTAATCCCAGTACTTTGGGAGGCAGAGACCGGAGGATCCAGGTTCGCGGCCAGCCTCAGCTCGCGCACGCGCATGCGCTCTCTCTCTCTCTCTCTCTCTCTCTCTCTCTCTCCCTGTCTCTCTCTCTCTCTCTCTCCACTTAGTGAAGCCCTCTGCAACTTCGTGAGACCCGGTTTCAAAATGAAGTATAAAAAATAGGGCCGGGGGCGTAGCGCGGAGGTAGAACGCCCCTGCG